>JAVCKV010013822.1:0-26005 GCA_032274145.1 Herpochondria borealis | reverse complement strand
ATCCGTATCCGTATCCGTATCCGTATCCTTACCCGTACCAGTATCCGTATCCTTATCCGTACCAGTATCCGTATCCTTATCCGTACCAGTATCCATATCCTTATCCGTACCCGTACCCGTATCCGTATCCGTATCCGTATCCGTATCCGTATCCGTGTCCGTTTTCATGTCCGCATCCGTACCCGTATCCTTTGCCGTGTCCGTATCCGCATCCGTACCCGTATCCGTTGCCGTGACTGTATCCGAATCCGTATCCGTACACGTTTCCATGTACCTATCCGTATCAATAGCCGTGTACGTATCCGTATCCGTATCCGTATCCGTACCCGCGTCTCTACCCGTATCCATGTCCGTTTTCGTACCCATATGTGTATCCGTACCCGTTTCTGTATACAAATCATTGTCTGTACCCGTATCCGTGTACTGATCCGTATCCTTATCCGTTCCTGTACCTGTATTCGTATCAATATCCGTAACAGTAATCGTACCCGTATCTTTATGCGTAAGTGTAAGTGTAAGTGTAAGTGTAAGTGTAAGTGTAAGTGTAAGTGTAAGTGTAAGTGTAAGTGTAAGTGTATGCGTATGCGTATGCGTATGCGTACTTGCAGCCGTATTCGCAGTTATTGCGGCGTTTATTGTGAAATTGCACTGTACTTGGTTTCACTTCACTAACATGCGCTGTGATTGGTGCCAATTTTATTTTCGTGTGATACCGTAATTTTTTAATCAAAAATCAAAAGTGCAATTTGTGTTTTTTAATAAAATTTTATAATTGTCACATTTTTTTTAATCGTTACCTTACCACTTTTCCAGATTGGAAGGTGTGCGAACGCGGCGACTGGCGGGAAAGGGGGAAATTCGCGCGGGAGAGGGACAGGTTTGCAACGGGGTGGACGCACAGAGCCTGAAGTAAAAAATGCGTACGTAGAAATGCGTGAGAGAATTGGCGTACAGACAACTTTTTTTATTGTAGGGTCGGAAAGCCGAATCAATCGGATCTGGCAAGCAAAGGACTCCACCTGGCAACGAATTACATTTCACCTTCTCTTGATTTAAAACTTTCAAACACAGCTACTTACGTACTGCCATCACAGAACGGCCATATTTCCACATTATACATGGGTTGCCTCACCCGACCTTGTTATCTACCTTGTAAATGTTGGCGTAAAGCAGCTTTGTACTTTTCTAGAATCTTTGCATGAAACATGTCGCAAAGTACGTCGGTCACAGCGTGATATTCGGGTTGATAAACACGTTCTGCCCGCAGAAATTCGACGACCCGGAGCCGGGGAAGAATTCGATGCAGAAAATGCCCTCGAGAAGGCTCTCGCAAACGCAGCCCTTGAAAATTTTGCTGAGAGGCTGAAACCAGGCTTCATGTAGGCGAGATCCTCGTTGGCACCGTCATGGGGCGCGGTGGGTTCAACCTGAAGAGCGATGCCCTGCCTGCAATAGGATTCACGGCGAATGTGAGGATAAGCGCACACACGCAAAGAGCGGAGAGGTATATCGACATTGAAGGGAGTTTGCAGGGTTGAGAAATTACAGCTTCTGTTAAATAAGAAGGAAGAAGGTCAAGAGGCAACATAAATATGTTTTTCGGTAACCAGATTCCCCGCTCGTTTGCTCGATAAAATAACAACTAAGCAAAGTTTTCAGGAGCAGGGCGTTCTCATATTTCCTGAGAGACGCATCATACTACCCTTTGTTTTTAGCAGTCATACAAGAATGTTGATCAAGCGTAAAGAGAAAATTTTCACATTCACTTTACGAGAGGGGCTTTACAGGATCGGGACAGTATTCCTTGAAGCTTGGAAATCCAAATTTTAATCCAAACTATAAATCTCGTTCAAAAGGGTCAGAAGTCATTTCGCCGTACTTAACGATGATAACTGTTGCCCCAGTTGGTACAAATGTTTTTAAATATATATATTTATGAGACTGTCAGCAATGGCCAGATGAGTAGTATTCTACGAGCTGAAGCACACGGATTAAAAGATTGAAAACGCCGAATGGAGTAATCTAACCTCTGAAAAATATTACACGGTAAGAAAAGTATTGCAAAGACTAATTCTTGCTCATAACATGCTTTTGCTACCATGATACCCTGATGTCATGACAAAATAACGACGCAGGGAGCAAAGAGCAGAAGCTCTCTTCAATCGTGCGGTGAAGGCCCAAATGGCGGGCGTAGTCACTTGGAGAGGGTATTAAAAGATCTCGGGCCTCAATAAATCGACATTTATGAGGAAAATAAGAAAGTTTGAAAGGAATTAAAAGCGACTGCAGCACAGTTGCCGGGCATTGAACGATAATGAGGATATTGTTTTGCAAAATTCACTGCTCGATATGACAGATCTTGGCCGTCTTATGGACCTGACTGACGTCTCCAACGCTATTTATAAGCTAGTTTCATTTTTTTACATGGGACGAAAATTTAGGCTTCCTTTCACGAATTTGTAACCGGCCGAAATTTGTGCGTGGGGTTTTACTGCGTCAAAAAAATCATTTGCTCCTAGGAAGACAGTCCAAAGGACCTGAATAACTTTGGAAAGCATGCAATGGCGAAATTATCACAACACACATTGCTTGCTTTGAGAAAATGGTTCGAGAGAACGATATCGATGCATCCCGTCTGGTCAAGTTGGACGAGAGTGGAACAAATCCAAATCAGGACAAAGCAGGCCGAAGTTACCGAACCCGTGTGTTGCGCAGCAGGCATGAAAAACGCAGCCAAATGCGCGCACCACATTTTAAGAACGCCAATCGTGTTACGCTCATGGAAACTGTCTGCCCTGATGGCTTAGATCTTCTTCCTATTTTTGCCATAAAAGGAAAGTCTATTTCTCACAGAACCATCGAGCAAGACAATAGATATGTCGTCGAAACTGTTCGTGAATGTATGCCTGTTGAACCGCTATTGGCAGTTTGTGACCATGTTGCGTCCGTTGACTCTTTAAATTTTGCATACTGGACCAAAAACATGTGCAGCACATTATGCAAAAGATGGAAAATGGGCGAGATTTTGTCTTAACCAATGATGTTTATCGAAGACATATATCGCTTCGTGCATTACGTGTTCTTCGTGAAAGAGGTATCATTGCCTACTGTTTTCTGGCACACACCTTCGGAAAGACGCAAACACTTGATGTAGGAGTTATTGGTCTTTTCAAATCCGCACTGCACGAGGAAGTTTAACAATCTACTATGCTTCATTTTGAAGCTGATTTCTAGCTGTTTGATCTACTACGTATGATCAAACGTTCTTACAAACGGACATTACTGCTTGAATAAATTCAGTCTACATTAAGGAAGCTGCGATGATGGGACAGACGGGCAGTTTTTTTGAACCTCCGCGCCCCATCAGTTCAGACGAACCAGGCACAGATATTTATTCATCAGAGCTTCTTTCCCTTTTATAAACAAAACGATATCAGGTCCATCCTCGGCAGTCTCTGCAACTTGTATTTATTCGCCGTGGATATGGATATGTGGGCACAACGCACGGTCTCTTTTCTCAAGCGATGAGGCATTGTTCGCTATTTAAAAGCAGCAAGAATGCGAATGGTAGAATAAGTGCGAAGAGACAGCGAAACTTTAGGAGATGAAAACATCTGTGGAGTCAATAGGAAAACTTACGTTTGAAAAATAACATATATACTATTTTCAATATTGTGTTTAACTTCATTGTGAATATGTATGGCTCACGGGAAATTAACATAGCCTGAATTACTGCTCTTAAAAATGGGTACTGCACAAAATATGTAGATCGGAAGAGTCTCTTCATTCAAGAAGACTACTGAAGCTATTTTGAATATCACATGTTTTGCTTCGCAAATCAGCAAAAAAACCTGAATCATTGTGGAGGAGGAGGGGTAGGAGAGAGGAAACAAAGCATTATTGATTTAAAAGCTCATGCTTCTCTTCAATACCATCAACGTGAAATTGCCGTCTGCAGTCGACCCACGTATGTGTGTTTTTTCTTTTTCACTACGTTGGTCAAGTTTATGGCCATTTTTCGTATATTGCAACTTTCTGCAACGATATTGGAAATGCTTTTGACGCAATAGAAGAAAGCGATGGAGAGACTGTTATTTTTATTATGTTTCAAAATATTCCTCTTACCAGGCCTGTGCGTCGGAGCCATTGTTTTATTAGTGAGTTTCGGAAACCAGTTATATGCATTTTGGGTGTTAAATGAATTTATTTTGTTGTTGTATTCAATGTATGAATGATCCCAAAACGGTGAATGCGGCCATACTCTCGTCTTTCGACTACAAACAAACCAATTAGAGTGCCTTCTGTAGCACATGGTTGCCATGAGCCATGGTCATGTACAATTTCAGACTACTGCAATGTGCTTGTATAGTTTCTGTCTAAAATGACGATATGCAGTGCAACTGCACAGTTTGAGTGCACAAACGGACCTTAAAGTAGGCACTTATGGTGAGAAAAATGGTCATGTACATTGGAAAAGCATTTCATACTGAGAATTTAGGTGATTTTGTACCCGGTGTGATGCAAATGACGCAGGACCTTTTTGGGAAATTTCAATCCATTTGGCGGATACGAGTGCTCCGGCCAGAATTATACGCTTTCGAAGTACGTTAGTGCGCGGCCCCTTTTCGCCGTACTACATAGGGCGCCCTCTAAACATTATATTAAAGACGGACGCGAAGCTAGACTTCTCCTCACCTTCTGGCGAGGAGATGGTTGCATCCTAGTCTCTTAAGAAAGCGCTCGTCCACCTTCCCATCCTGGGATTGCCCAAGAGTAAGGTGAAGATAATGATGGACACAGAAACTTCCGTAAATAAGATGGGAGCTGTACTCCTGCTGCAGCAGGAGTCCCCCTTACACCCCGAGAGGCGGGTACCCGTGGGGTACTTTTCAAAGGCCTTCTCCAAGGCCGAGTTTAAGTACTCGGTCACGGAGAAGGAGTACTTCAGGGTGGTCGGAGCGTTGAAAACACCCAGACCATATGTGGAAGGTACGCATGTGACCATGAATACTGAACACAACTTCTTGCGGTGGCTGATGAAACCCAACGACCCATCTGGCAGACTGGTTCGTTGAATCCTCCGCCTGGAGAAGTTCGAATTTTCAGTCGTATAACGCCCCCTGCGTGTTCATGAAGTCCCTGAGGCTCTGTCGAGACTGGTACGATCGGTGTCTGAGGTTGATAACACCCCCGTGGACGATGAGGTTCCTTCGTACGACGACGCTATCCACCACCGCATAGTAGTGGTCACGCTAGCACGCGGATGAAACACATCCACCATCCGAACCCGTCGCACATCAGACCCGCACTCTCCTGGTGCACAGGCTTCCGACAGCATGTAACCCGACCCCGGTCGACGAGAGAACACGTATGACATGACCACAGAGTCCTCATCTGTCGACCAGTACTCGGCAGGGCGGCAGCAGCCGCCCGACATCCGAGAGGGAACTCCGTCAGGAGACGAGGATTATCCCCTGGAACCAAACCCAATGCCCAACACGGAATACCGGATAGCCTGTACGGTCGAAACACGCCCAAGTTCTTTCGGCTCACGCTAGACGAACAACTGGCGGAGCAGAAGTCAGACGTATTATGCCTCACGGTACTGTCACGGCATACCGCCATGAATCCGCCTTCTTCAAGGGCGACGACGGCATCCTGTGCCACGGCCGCCCGAAGGACCCTCATCTGGTCCAGAATGCGGTCTCGGAGTGTCTGCGTCCACGAATTTTGTATATGACACACCATTCCCTCTTGGCTAGCCACCCCGGCCAGACAAAGATGTTTAATAAGCTCAGAAGAGCGTATTACTAGTTTCCAACGGTCGCGGACGCGGCCGGAACAATCTCGCGTTGCTATGACTTTACACGGGAACGGGTGAAACAACTAAGGCGCCGTCGGTCACGACCCCTGTTACCTGCCACGGTCCAGTTTAAGGACGATTCCGCAGACCTCTTCACAGACCTGCCGAAAACCAAAAATGTTTTTCGGGACATATTGCTGCTATCGTGTCGATTCGACAATCTCGCTCGAGTAGTAAAACTTAAGCGACTGGAAGCCTACACATTGGCCTCAGCGATAGCCTAATTTTGGGTCTACAAATACGGACCGCGATCTCGTCTGCTGACGAATAACGGTCCGCAGTTTGTCTGCCGCTTTTTCAGGTCCGAATGTTGGATGCTTAGAATGTAGCATCTGGAAACGACCACGGCGTACCATCCACGGACCAGGTGTCAGGTGAAACTGTACAACCGTACAATCCTGAAGATGCTGCGACAGTATGTCAACGAGTATCAACAGGATTGGGACCGGTATGCGGGTGCGATCAGCTTAGCAGATAAATTCCCCGTCTACCGCTCCACAAGCTTGCCGCTGTTCAACTTAGTCCTAAGTTAACTGCCGACATGGTTTTAGATAGACGCCTCGTTGGACGAACGGGAGAAACCGACGAAGGGAGATCGCGAAGGGTTCCTTCGCCGTCTTCACGCGGCGCTAGCTAGGGCCCGCATACGCCTCCTCAAAGCACAGTAGCGATATAAAATTGAATAATACAAACGCATTCGTGCTTACGTACGCCCCGTAAGGACGCACGACTGGGTTTTTTTGAACCCTTACAGCGAACAGGTCCATAAAAATACGTCAATCGTCAGCCGACGGCCCTTACCGAGTGCTACTCGGTGAACAAGTGGACACGGTCACCATTAACCGTGTTTGTAGTATCACATCGAGCGCGCGGTTCAATCAAACGGGTAGGGCGAGATGATACAGTGATGAAACCACGAAAACATTTAGCTGTGACCGGTTTGGAAAGGAGCCGCCTCCGATAGCCGTCGAACCGCCCGCGCCCCTGAACGCACACCAGAAGACTTGCGGGCGAAGGAAACCGCGGAAGAACCCTAGTATAAAATCGAGAGTATTCGGGCCCATTGTCGGTTCGAAGATGGAGCATGGTAGTTCAACTGTAATTGGACCGGGTACAACAACTTGACGTAGGAACTACGCAAGAACGTGCCGGAAGAAGCGAAATCCCGCAATCTCACAGAACGGCGATACGAGCGACCACGTTGTAACCAACGAGCAGCTGGAACATTCCCTAATTGAATCGCCGCCAAACTACAGCGATACAATAATTTACGGCTCAGGAAAGAGCCTGGCCGATAAGGGGGATTATAGGGACAAAGAAATACTCCCCCTTTTTTATAAAACGAGAAAATCTGTTAGACGAGCGGCGTTACGCCCAGCTTTTAACCTTCGTTATAGAACTAAAAAGAAAGGAGTAAAAATCGGCGGGCGGTGATCGTCGCTTGCAAGAAGGGGCGCGCAAGACAATGGCGTCGCTCACCTCTCCCCAGAGCCACAAACGCATCCACGCGCCCGAACGGCGTGCCCCAACCATACTGTCAGCCGAAGGCCCGGTTTCCAGGCTTCGGCGGACAGAAGAAGGAAGAGATACTGTGCTATGCACAGCCGTGAGAAGCACAGGCCTTAATACCAATAACTGAAATTAAACCATTGGTAATTAGCTGCAAAACCGTTGTTAGAAAGAAAACGTTGCAGAGATCCATGGCCGGGCGGCAGCGGCAGTCGGTTTCACGAGGTGGCGCGCAAGACTCTAGCGTCTCCATCTTTCCCCGTCCACCCCACCACCTCATCAACGAGGCTGGGCGGTATACCGCAACCACGCCGTCAGCAGACGGCATCGTATCTCGGACATCAACACATAGGCGAGCGGAAAGGCACCTTCCCACGCGCAGCCGTGGGCAACATCAAATACAATCTCACCGACATCAACGGGCCGCCGACCTTTGATGACCAAAACGTAAGACCCTGTTAGACAAAATTGCCTTAAAAAAAACCTTCCTCAGAGAGACCGTGGAAAAGGGGCGTCCCTAGAAGGATGGGAAAAACCGTCCGTCAACAGATGAAAAGTCATAATTTACTTCTTCTCAGCAGGGTCTTTGGCACCAAAAATCTTCCCGCACGACTTGGCGCCCAGCTACTCCGGACGCTAAAGTGATACACTACGGGACGAAGGTGAGGCCATCGTGGTCCGACCGCCAACCTGGGAGCCACTTTACCACTGGCTTCTACCCCTTTCACACTCGTACTCATCCTTTTGATGGTACTTGTTTCCAGACGGTGTTTTACCCTAGTAAGCTCTTCCGCCGACCAGGGGGTCTGCGGAAGACCACGGTTCCCATTCGGCCTTTTATTACCGGTTACAGGCCGCGGCTCGACCCGGCACTTACGCCCATGCTCTAGTTGTCCAACCAGCGCGATCCATGGCCCTTCACGCTTACTGGCTTCAACGGCGTGATTAAATCCGCAAGACCCCGGGGTACCGTTAGACGGCCGAGCCCAAACCTGGTCAACGGTATCCACACACATGGAAACCGCCGACCTAGGTTTCTCAGCCCCGTTCTACTGCCGTCGAGCTGTGTGCAGCACAACTCGGGGCGCCGCCTCGGTGGATACCCATCCACCGAGTTGGCGCACCTCAGCTATGGCGCTGAGGGTCACCTCATGGAGGTATTAAGCTTCCACATGATCGAATAACACAACCACATACCGTTCGTGCAACCCAGCGCCCCTCATCTACAAAACCGACGCGGGTGGCATGCTTGCAGCAGAGCGCAGTGTCTTCACCATTAGCGCCAAGCTCCACTCCACATCACGGATACGGAGGTTTGGGAGTGCCCGGGAGAGCCTGAAGAGCAGCTGTACCACCGGCTAGGGTTGAAGGATAAGATGCGCGCGCTCGCGAATCATGTCGAAAACCACGGTCGCGATAACGCACCCGTGCATCAGCTCCGCTGCAAGCGCGAACAGCACGTGCACAGACAAAAAAAACGATCTTCCTTACCAGCGAACCGCTTCCGCCAGTAGGCAGAGCGCGGGGCTCTCCGGGCACGGGATACCCAGAGCCCTATACGTCAGCCTGAGGACACGCGAAACCTCTGGCCACAACGCCTGCGGGATCTCAAAGAGCTGTTAGTTGTTCGCGCACATCCGCGTCTGTATTGTTACCCATTTCGTGACAGAAACGTCCACGAAACCGGTTTGCCCAGGTGTGCAACGCGAACGAGTCTCCGAACATGATCGCGCGGCCGGTGGTCAACACCAGCGTAATCCCCACCTTTCGCTGGATAGCAAGCGCAATGGGAGAGCCCGCGACTCAATCTAACGCAATTTCCGCGGGGTCTGGTAGCCGTAGTTAATGCATACCACCAGCCTGTGCTGGACCCGTTAGTAAAAATAAGCCTTTGTACCTTAAGACTGAAATAATAGATAGAGCTACAACCTCGTGCCATGCGGGTACGCGTCATGAAACATGTACCACGTCGCGAGTGACATCGGCGCGGGGAACTATCCTGCCAACTAGGGATAGTGGGACAGCCGAGTGCCCTCGAACTCGTCCGCACATCTCGATTCGGCGTACTGTATTATCACGGGCGCCGGACCCCGCAATGCAATAGGAAAGGCGCTAAGTGTTGGCTCCATACGGCGCACCACAGCGGTTCCGTACGCATGAGGACTGCTTCGAATTTGCGGCCGCGCGGCCAAGGGCGAATTATCTGGCGAGAAGGGTTCCGATACCACCACCCCATGAGAATTACGTCGCAGAGAAGCACTATGAAACCATCGGTGTAAAAACACCGAAGTCGGCCCCCACGCGGCGGCCCATGAGCTTCGACTTGCGGCTCCGCTTCGTTGATTCCGCCCACATGTACCAACCACCCTCAATCTTCTCGATCGCAGCCACCTCCTCGGCCGACGGGACGAGATCTTCTTCGCTACTCGAAGTTTCCCGAACCCCATCGCAACCCGTACCCGCGCGCCATCGTTAGCAGCCAAAGGCGCCGGACCTAACCGTACCGATGCTGGACTAGCGCCGTCCTCCACCCGTACCGCCAAGGCACCGCCCGACGTCTTCGTTGCTACCGCAGCGGATGCGGTGCTGCTACCCGTGAAGAAAGAAACCTGCGCTCCAGATCGGAAAGGCGGCTGACGCCCCGGTACATAGACAGGCACTGAATCTGTACCAGCGGGTCCAGTGGGTGGAACACCAGTGGTATAACCCCCATTGGCGGTTTCCCTTTGGCCCTTCTTGGGCGCCGGACCGCTGTCCGAAACCCCCTTTGTCCTGGTTGATTTACTTCCATCAGGTCGCTGTACAAAATTGTGAAAGACTCCAGCGTCACCAGTTCTCGTGCCCGAGCGGCCCTCATACCCCCCGCCCGGCTGGCGCAGGGGCGCCGTCAACCACTGAGGAGACACGACCCGCGGTAGCCCGCACGGGTTAATAGGCTGCCTCAAAGTCAACATACTGCCAGGCGAGACTGGAATCTCCCAGGTCGCTTAAATCACCCTTGCCCATCACGAGTAGTCGCACGCCGCGGCGGGATGGAATGGTGGATTTTACGGCGTCGGCTGACGCGGACCATGAAGAAAATTCGGGCTCTTTCGTTTGCAAAAGAAAGAGAGCGAAGGACTTGTAAAGGTGCGAACGGTTGTTCGGAAAACCAATAAAAAGCGGGAGAAGCGGACTTGTCGACCGAGGAGTCCACTTTCCTTAAATAATTCCCGGCTGTACTCACTGGCCAGCCAGCACAGTGAGTGGGGAGATAGGCGCCTGCAGTAAATGTTAAACTACCACCTACAGCTCCTGCTTGCGCCTCCCCCCACACATCCAGTCGGACACGACGCCTGGGTGTCGCCTGGGGCAAGAACGCAGAGATAGCGGTGTAACCTGCCGTTGGAAGACGGAAACACCAAATAAATCTGGTCCAAACGCCATCCGAAAACGGTGGATACCACATCAATTTAGCCCTTCCGCACCGGGACGATGCCGTCTAAATTGGGTTTTTGTAGCACCCCGCCCAGCCGGCCCGGGAGCTCCTATGCCTTTCTTTTTCCCACGAGGTGCAGTGCAGTACGGCCGTAAAGCACCGTCTCCTACCACCTTGCAGCTGCAAGATGGGCCACTACCGCCCTGAGGGATACCGTACCGTTTTGCGAGCGCACAACGGTATGCTACCGCTGCAGGAGGACTGCTCACACCATTGTTTACGCGCACAGTGGTGCTCCACTGTACCAAACTTAATGGCACATCAATCATTGCAAAATGAGTGGCGCAACTACACGGATTGTGTCAATCACACCACTGTAAGTTCATACAGTGGTGCATTACCCGACATGACATTGTGACACACGACTGTATGGTCAAAAAGTAGTTTTCTAACTCACATGACACGGTGGTACACCATACATGGTGGCGCAATACTTTGTATGATGTGGTGGTACACCACCAAATAGGGTACGAAGATACACCACTTTAAGCTCGTAAAGTGGTGCTCCTTCATGCGTGACGCGGTGTCACCCCACTTTACAGCTGTACAGTAGGGTACCAGCGTAGGTGTTTCTTCAACACAGAAGTAAGAAGCGGGGAAACTGTACAGCTGTAAAGTGTAAAGGCTACAGTAAATCAGTATTCCATTACAGTAGCCCAGTGAACGTTGCGACGCAACGGCCCACAGACCGCCGCCACATACACGTGCACGCTACGCGTAGTACTAATGAAGCATTCGAGCCGTCAGCGGAAGTGCCCGACGACAGTAGTTAGCTTTCTTCCCCATCTTCTTTCCCCGCAGTAAACAAACCTTTACTGCACTACTCCTCGCCTTCAGGCCCCTTTCTACCCCTCTCTTGCGCAAGCCCTCTCACAAGTTTTCCAACGCGCTGAGCAGCGCACGATCCTGGTCGTCTATATCACGTCCCCTCTGGTCGTGTGACCAGGCGTAGCTTTGTGAGAACACACGCGCCACTACGCCCCTCCTCCTCGCTAGCCTGCGAGTGGTATCTGGATCCACCTACCTCTCCCGTGCCGCTTTCGGTCGTCTTTCGACGTCCAGCCATCCTGCATAGTATCACAACACACTCTTTGTGATACTACAATCCTATTTCGGCAGAAAGGGGGCGGCAGGATCCCGGAGCTTGTATCTCACAAAGGCTCCTCACTCTACATCACATGTAATACCACCGATTAGCCCAGTAATTTATAGGCAAGATGATACAAGCCTTTCATTGGACAGAAGATATTCGCGCCGGCCAGCCTTATACTCTGGACCCAAGCATGGGGAGACCCTCATTATCAGTATTCGTCAACTCATGCCTGCGCCGGTAGAGGTACCCAAAAGGAAAAGGGTGACCCCATGAAGTTAACGTCAACCTCATTTGAGGTAATTGCTCCTCTTATTCGTCATTCGGACTCCTTGGGGAATCTTGAGGAAGACTTCTTCAATAAAAGGTCAGCTGTGGAATAACTAGGGACACTATGCTATCTGCAACAGGCAATGGCGGTAATACCGCGCGTCTCACGAAAACCAAAGAAGTAGGGCCGTGGTAACTCGCAATGGTTCTGTGAAACGCGCAGGTGCACGTAGGGACGTTTACGACGATTTAATGTGCACAAGCTTACCTTGTATACTAAAAGTGTTCAACTGCGCGATTATAAGCTTCGACATCCTTGACTATTCAAGTGATCATATCTTGTCTCGGGCTGACGGAAGTTTACTGTCTCCAACAACGTTCCACAATCCATCAAGTTTATGTACTTAAAACTCCCTTCAGGAAAAAAGAAGGAGATGTACGATTCTGGAGTGGGCCCGCCGCTAGAAAATACAGGAATAAAATCATGAAGAAGGTCATTGAGATAGCGCAAGCAAGAATGGAGAAATAAATGGTTAAAGAAGCGCTCGGGTCTTCCGCTCCATAGTGGTTGTGCAAGATACAGGCAGACGCTTAAATCAAGCAATTTCACACCACCAAGGCTCAAGAACGACACGAGAAGGTTACAACTGTCACAACTGATGCATACACGCGTTTGTGTGCAGGAACACGTATGTTTCAATATTGGTGGCTTTGCGAGCGTAAGTAATTCCTGTTCGTCCCGCGCGGGATGCAGTAGACGATTGATGTGCGTATTTTTGGTCGTGTTCGGGTTTTTTGTGTGTATTCCGTGTGGTGGCGGACGGGTAAAACGCACGCGCGTGCATATCATTTTGGATCCGCACTAAAATGCGCGGGTAATTCGTGTGGGTTTTAACGAGTGCGTATACGGATTTGTGTATTTTTTTATGTTCAGCGCGGTTGGATCTGTGTGGGATTGTGGGTACTTTTTTGCTGGGGAAAGGGGGAAGGGTTCAGCCGAAAGGCCCGGAACATGGGAGGTAGAGGAGATGGGGAGATGGGAGATTATGGCTTCTAATGCTACGGATATGGTGCGAGATCGGAATGTGTAGGAAGTTTCACTCGGCTTTCGTGTTCAGTGTCTACACTGCATGATGTTACGTGCAGTCTGCATTAATTTTTCAATTGAATTTTTACGCTGTAAGAACCACAGTTCATTGCTTTCTTGATGTAATAACCCTACGCAACTGTTGAATATATTGTAATGCATGCTAGCAAGGCTAGTTTTATTGGCCACGAGTGTTTTTGTGGTAAGACGTTGCGTCCGCCGCCGCGCAGTATCTGGAAGGAGTCATTGTTGAGGCAGAAAGGTACGCAAGTTGTGGAGGCTATTTTTCGGCCTGTCATTCGTGATGGTGGAGATGAGGGTTACGGGTCATGTTAAGTAGTGTGGAAGGCGGGTGCCGCGCGGCGTTGGTGACTGTGGCGATGACGCGGCAGACCCTGGCGGGGAGGTGGTGAGGCCATAATTTTTTTCCGGCGTCGTTGATACTTCATGGTCGCCACTTCAGTGGCTGCCGAAGAGCAATGTCACAAAATGGCTACTTGAGTTGTGCGGGGTGCCGCGCGGAGGTGTAGAAAAATCGGCGGTGGGGGCGGGACTGCGATTTGGACGGGGCTGCGGTTTGGATGGGGTTTTCCATAAACCTGCTCGCCGCGGAGCCCCTGCTCGGTTCCTCTTTTTGGCACCGCTGCTCGGCAAAGCAGGATTCGCGATGCCGACGGCCGGGCGGAAGTGGGGACGGAGCGGCGGTGTCTACAAAGCGGCGTTTGTTCAGCGCAGCGGTTGGGACGGGGTTGTGGTGGGGATGTAGGTGACGGCTCTGGTAATTACCGCGCGGTTTGTACGGGTAGATATAAAAACAGTGGCGCCTAGGCTCCCAGTCCAATAAAAATACCGAATCTTGTGGTCCGTAGATTGAAGTGTTCCCTCTCTATTGCAATTATTCCTGATAACTTTATTTCTGTAGTCCCTTGAACAGCTTATATACTGCTCAACTACAAAGTAAAGCGCTTCGTCAATCTACTCTGACTAGTGAGCAGAACTGGTGGAGTGCCATAACGCACTTCTCACCAGTGTACAGAAGTAGCTTCCATACTGTTGCGCTACTCGCACTCTGCCATACTCAGATGTAATCACTACAATATCGTGTAAGCATTAGATGCAAACTACACGCACAGCCATAACGACCTGTTCGTAGTTCAACCTGACATACACCAACACTCTCCTACGTCCTTTACAAGCACAGGGCAATACAGTACTGCAGGTGGGCGTGCTTTATATTAACTGCTGCACAGTTCTGTAATTAACAGTAACTAAATAGCTGCAACACAGTTAAAAACCAAACTCGATTGTTCCTTTCATGTACACAACGAAAAAGCACTGTACACTGAACTTTAGAAAAACCTTGAACTATATCGGGTTTTCTGGGCTCATAAACTAGACGCGTGCGAGTTGCACGGCACGAAACAGAGACTCGAAACAAATTCAGCTTCCTTATTCCCCTCCGCGCGGAAGTACTCGTCTCCCCGTCTGCATCAACCTCGACATCGGCGCCACCGGCCCTATGCCATCATACCTATTCCACCGCCTGCAGTTCTTTCTTCTTTCATCCTGCGCGATGCGACTCTTCTGTCCGTAGAAATCAACCTCGACTTCACCAACTCCCCTGAGCCCTGGGCCCTTCGCGGTTCTCATCATGACCCCGCGTTGTTGCCCTCACCGTCACCAACGCCTCCTGCCTACACCCCGCATCCCTACAAACTTTACACGGTCAAGCTCCGTATCCATCACCGTCTCCAACAACTCCGTACCATCGCCGCCGGAACCTCCGCGTAAAACAATCCCGCCACCCGCCGCCAAACTCCCCACACCTCCGCCACCACAACTCGCGTAATGCTCTTGCGTGACTAATCCATAAAAAAAATCAGCAAATGTAACAACAT
This sequence comes from Herpochondria borealis, assembly GCA_032274145.1. Lineage (NCBI taxonomy): Eukaryota > Rhodophyta > Florideophyceae > Ceramiales > Ceramiaceae > Herpochondria > Herpochondria borealis. Next base: position 10,810 of record JAVCKV010013822.1, on the reverse strand, counting down.
AAACTTGATTAATAATAACACGACGCGCAGGAGACGGCGCAGTCGAAGGCCGGATTGCGAATATACGGCTCCCTCAGACTCAACACTGAGCACCACTTCTTATGAGCTCCACGGTACTTTACCGAGAATCCGCGCACGCAGCTTACGTACACCCTACGGGCACCCATAATTTTCAATTCTCTCATTTTCATTACTATACCTGACATTTAAACATATACTCAAAGATGATCGCTGGGCATACAATCTTCTGCCATGAATCTCGGATCAAGAGATTGTGCACAGAGGAAGGACATAAAGATACATGGTCGACTTAGTAAAAGGCGCCTATTCTTCAGCAGATGAGCTATGTTTCGCGTGGAGTATTGTACTGTTGTGAATTTCTTAACTTGACGTTGACGTTGAAAGCTCTGTTCTTTGCCCTTCACCCTATTCGAGCAAACAAAACATCACAACGTGGTTCCTTCCTGGCTTGCATCCGCGTCAGGTTCACATGTTCACACTACTGTTCAGAGCCGCTTATATTTTGAATTTCGATTTTGTTTTGTTGTCGTTTTTTTCTATTTCCTACCAAAGCATAGCCACGAAACATCGTTTAGTAAAAACGTGCAAGTCGTCCACAATCAAGGATCACGTTCAACAACATTTGAGGAAACTCTGACCACGTTCAAAGCCGACGCGCGAAAACGTTTACAAAAATAGAAGCGGCAGAAACTCCAGCAGCTCTCCAACAGCCGCCCCGACCTCACCAACAAAGTCTGCCGCCTCAGCATCCTCGAGACCTTCAGGCAGCGCCTGGGCAATGTTTCGAGCCTGGGCCATGGCATTCTCGATGTCCTCTATGAGCGCGTCTAGCTCGTTTGCACGGCCTCTCCTGAGGAAGCGGACGACCGGGCGGACGGCGCGACGAATCGCCCCAATCATGTCCTCGACGGCGTTGAAGTAGTTTTCGATGTTTCCCGACGTGTTGGCTAGGGGGTTGAAGCGTCGCGCAAGTCGTAACATGCGCCGTAACAGGCGCAGGCGGGACCGACCGAGGAAGAACGGTTTCTCGCTCGGATTGAGAGCGAGGCCGCCATTGCTACCAGGGTGCTTGGCCGTGTGAAGCGCAACGTTCACCTTAGCCCTTTTCGCAGCTCGTTTCAGTTCCTTGGCGGTTGCAGCATAGCTTACGGCCAGGAGCGCGGTGAGTACAAGAAACACAAGGGTAGGGCGCATAGTACCTCGGGCACGTGAGCAGCGAGACATTTTCTCAGGATATGGTAGAACGATTTGATGACAGGCTTGGGTAATGAATTGAGTGAATGTGTGTTGTCGTCAGGAGCTTGAGATTCTGTTGTCAATAATAGAAGGGGCAGCAACTAGCACTCGGATCCCGAACTTATAAGTGCTCCAAAAAGGGCGTACAATCGTTTTCTGAGAGGAAAGAAAGTATGAAGGAACCCATGCACTCTAGCCAAAAAGCACGGCAACGTAATGATTAGGAGGAGGAGTCGCTCTCCCGTACGAAAAAGGTAGAAAAGCTGCGAGAATGTTACGGAACGACATCGTCACAGGCAACGACTCTTATCGGACCACTTTGTTATAGATGTCGCTCTATTTACTCAACTGGACTGGCATTTACCATTTCACGACGCAAATAAAATATGTGCCTGTAGCTCCAGATACGCGTCCTCGTTACCTTCGCGCGATGCTCCTACTGAAAACGGTTACACGATGGAACTTGCGTACTCCTATGAACCGACGATCAGGTGCCCAGGTGCTGGTAAGACTTTTCGGGGCCATTGATGAAGACGATAAGTCCGTTTTAACGGCCCTGATTCAGAGATTCCGTCACATGCTACTTTACAACTCGGGACAGAGAAACTGAACAGTGTTGCCTTACTTTCGCGTCTCGCAGGAGTCTTTCGCAACACAGGATCTTGCTCTGCCTCCCAGTTGTGCAGCCCGTATCAGTAGAAAATATGTTATGCCAACTGTTCTGGACTTCAATTCGATATACTGCTTACGTGCCGATCTGAGTTTCTGTGAATCAGAGAAGCGCAGCTTGATGAACTGGGGAACTGCATGTACTGTACAGTATGTACATTTCTGTGTAGCTACGCTGCACAGGGTATGAAATTAACTTTAATTAAATAATTAAATAATTTAATAGCCACAAACACTAATTAGCACTCACGCCCTTAACCGGATGCCAGCAATGGCAGCCCAGTTGAAGTTCAACTTTCAATTTTCAATTTTCAATTTTCAATTTTTTCTTCATTACTTTAATTGCAAATTAAACATATATTCAAGGATGATCGCTGCGCACACATTTCGTGAGTATCACGACTCGTCATAACAAAATAAACGGACAGAACAACACCGAACGGCAAGTGATACATGATCGCTGAAGCTGATATTCTTGCTTTCAAACCATCTAATCCATTTTCGACCGACCAGTTGCCTACATGTCACCCTTTAACCTCCTTGTTAGAAATGCTCCGCCCCCTTCTTCTGGTCTGCCACACAGTGTAGCAGTACATTATTCAGTGTCACGTGCTGAGAGAGATACAAGTACTTGTATTCGCACCACCAAAGAACGAGTACACAATTTCGATATCAATTGAGCAGAAAGGTTCTAGTGTTAAACGGCCCGCGCATATTCAAATGCGTCAATGACTAGGGCGAGAACAAATTCTGTTTCATAAGAATATCGATATATGTATATACCGATTCAACAAGCTGCACAACCTTCCTGGCACCGACCGACGCAGAGGTACTCGGGTATCTAACGACCACGGCCACAGACTGTCCCGAATATTTTCCTCCATCCGACCACTTACATAGTGCAGAAGAATGCCGTCTGTGTTACGTGTATTGTGTGTGGCGTGTTGTCTGCGTTTGTATGTCTGAACATTGGAGGTGCAATGAGAGATTAAAGTGTGTACGCAACAGTTCGTTAGGGGCTCCTGATACTTACTGCGGGTCGGACACTGGCACTCTCGTGCTATACTGACGCTAAAGTTTTGAACCTACTTATTCAACGATGTTCAACAGTGCCAGTCATTGATCCAGATCGGGCGGTTGGTTAATAAGGCATGTCATACGAGCCTGGCAGGAAATATTCACTTGTGTCAAAACTTTACAATTGCGTAGGGGGGGATTTGAAAAGTTTACACTAGTGAGGGACACGAGTGATCCTTGATCCTCATAAACGAATGTTTTCTGACTTGGAGTACCTCTGTTTTAACTGTAGCATACCTCATGTCGCTGTATACCTCGGCCATGTGCAGCAAAACACGGAGGCTGCACGGGAAAGTTAACAATGTCCGGGAGAGCAACGTTAAATGCTGCTGACGTCGGTGTCGGTGGGTGGCAAATAATGCAAGGAGCTTGAGGTTCTTTTACACCGTTCTTTAGCGCATTTATGCGACGTCTTCAAGTAGGGCTTGTTTGTTAATGAGGCATGTCTATAGCACTTTGCACAGGGTGGCCTTATTGGGGGTACATGACTATATTTTTACCTGTGTTGTCAGGTGTTACACAAGCTTTCGATTTGGTATACCTCATTGTGTTGATTAACAATGCATAGTTGTACATGAGGTTTGTACTCTATGTAGCTATATTCTGTACTGAAACTATCATGTCAATCGTTTCTATTAAAGCTTGAGAAATGTGTGCTGCATTTCCTTTCAGAAACGATCTACGTTGTTTGGCGGTTGTATCGGATATATGTGGTCTAATAGCGCGTCGAGTAGTTTGAACATGAGTGCAAGGTGTATAATATCCTTCGACGCATGAGCAGGGATATTGTTTTCGTACGGTGCAATCAATTGATGATACGATTGTATTGTATTACGGTAGTCTAATTTTCGAATGATTCAATTTCAAATTACTTGAAGATATATATTTTTTGTCAAACCTTTATAAATTTGTTAGCATAAAGAATAGTGCATCTTTTCTATCCATGTAAAATTATTTGTTTGTTAATATTTTGGTTACACCCGTATACAAACAAATTGTTATATATGCACGTTTGATATCCGCAAATGATACATTCATCGCACACATGTTTTCCACCGATCACAGGGTTCGGGTCGCCGGTAGTCGTTACACAGCTTCGATCGTTTTCAAACGGCCAATGAGACGTTTTAACCGTATGGGAAGATAGTTGGTTGAATTTCTTTGTTTCTTTATTCTGGGGCTAATCCACAATCAAATTGTACAGTGCCAATTTTAGACTATCCGATTCAGTAATATGCCACACCTATGTCATACAGCACACCAACTTAGTCTTTTAAGGACATTAGTCTACCTCAAATTTCATAGTACTTCAAATTTCTACGAACGAATCATATCGACCGAGTCACTGTATCTAGGCATCTTTAAATGTATGTTCGTTTCAACTTGTCTTTTCCAAAATAGGGGAGGAACGAATATGTAGCATTCATTGTACAAAAGTTTTCAAAATCATCAACTTTAATCAATTTCCTTACAACCATCTCATTTCAAACAATCAAGGAGATCGGTGCTGCTTTGCGTGATTTGAGGAAGATTTTACTTTAAACTGCAGGCCTATAGAAATAGAAAGATTGTATTATATGTCATGATGGATATGTCCCATAAACGTAATAATATATTCTGTGAATTTATTCTTTAGTTTGAAGAAAAATACATTGCGTTTGTTTATTAGGTAGCATATATACTTCACCTGGTACTGTATATCCTTAGCTTACAAACATCATTATGAAGGGTGTAGTGATTTTTCCTCCATCCCTGGTAGGCGCGGGTCGAAAACAATGTGCAGCCCATCCAGTGTAAGGATTCCCATCAAGGAGTGAAGTTCTTGTTTCCCAATGGTCTCGAGAAGAATGACCATGGAACTTGATGCATCTTCTTTGACTTCTTTTTTATCTATTCCAAATTTTGAAAGGCTGACCAACCGTGCCAGCCATTGTAGATTCTTCAAATCGCTGTGATATTTTGATCGATGATGCTTGAGGTGTTTCTTTCTAGAAAAAGCAACTCTGCATGTAGAGATAGGACAAATGTTAAGATCCCTGAGGTGTGATTTTGCGTGGAATGCGAGCTTGCCCCAGTCCTGAAAAAGTAGTGTGCATTTTGGGCATCGCAGATGGACATTCGATGACAGTAAATTTGAGGCCTGGAACTCACGACGGTACATGGACTGCTTTTCTATGATTCCTTGTAGCTGTTTGGGGATGGCATGTTCATCTTGATTGGTGACCAGCACGCCGAGGTTTTCACTGATGAAGAGCTTATTATGTACTCGATGCAATGAACGCCGAGGTAGATTAGGTCATTGTAAGATTTCCATGTGCTGTAAAATTAAACATTCTTCCTTCCTATTGTCTGGTATGAGTTGAATAAATGAATTGTGAAGTACAGTTATGTGCGGTAGGAGAAATATTTTGCATTCTTTATCCTATCTGATTTTCTGCGTTGGTTAACCCAATCATTCCTTGGAAAATAAAATCAACTGAATTTCGGTACTTAGAGGATCTTGAACTAGTGTCCTCAAGTAGATTGATCCGGTAAAAGCTCAGAAATTCCTAAACTATGGTATTTTACAAGAAAGCATAAAGCCACATCTAGAATAGGCGAATTTACCATCATTAGTTCAATCTGGTAAGCAAGATTGCCCGATATTGACCACTTTCCCATTTCCTTTGTTCAAAAGAATCTATAATCATTGTATAAAGTCCAGCCCCGTACCGTCCGCTTGCATTGCTGGTTCAATATAATATTGAAAACTCCCATGATTTTCGCAATAATAACTAAATTTTACTCAATGTTGAGTTGTCAGGTGCCAAATATCCCGTCAGTGAGGTGGCTAGGCGTTAGTAGGATACTGAAGGTCTGCTGTGGAGGATGGATATGGAAATCCAGAGAGCGCGGTACATACCGAACACTGCTAACTAAGTAATCGATCCAATCAGTCGCACTTTTTAAGGTCAAGACTATTTACTACGGTCTCTATCTGGCATGGGAATGTAGCAAACATATCGAGACGCAAGCTCTGTGAATGATACATCCTGCTTCTCACGAAGGATTTTTTCGCTCAAATAGCTGTTGCCATATGACAGAGGCCGCGCGGACTGCAAGTTCTTCCCCGCGACCAGCCAACGTAAAAAGCTAGTCAGCTGGTGCGTTGGTGGCCCGGCCTGCCTGTAGAATGCGGCCAGAAGGTGGATAGAGCGGATGATGGGTGCCGCGCAGTGATTGTAGTCTCCCTGCTCCCAGTACCGCGGGAACTACTCTGGTATTTATAGACTGGGCGACGACCGTCGCGCAGGCAGCCAGCTCACCAGTCTCGGTAAATTTTTCAATCGCTACAGTTGCATTTCGTGTTGCTGCACTAGACTACTATATCGCCCACAGCCACGAAATAATCCCAACTGGTACCACGCACTAAATAATGCTAAATTGAAAGCTAAATTCCAGCGCCCACCGCCGGTATCGCTCAACCGACGACTTGCATTTAGAATGCAACGTGAGCCACGACCATCTAACAATTGCCGAGGCTACAGCTTTAGGAATCAACACGACTTCAAAATAATTGTCAACTAGAAAATAGAATTTTTATGGTTGCATCAGTTTACGGAACGCAAGTCACATATTGACTATTTTCAGGTGAAGGGGTGTGGATAATAACAAAGGGGGTATTTGATTTCCTCTGGTTGCGGGTTATCCAACTTTTCCGGAAATCCGGCAACTGGAGGTACAAATCGCATCAGCATTCAAAATCATCTTTTTTTTTAATTCTCACGTGCCTCAAAATTTTGGCACCGTGTGGTTCAAGATTCGTTTCGTACAGTTCAGTATTTTAACCATACCTTATCGAAAAATTTCCCAATCTCTGAAACAAATGCATCACTAGAAATAGGATAAAATAGGCTTCCGTTTGCAAGTCAAAATTAAACAGAGTTCACGGGACCGAGAACTAGGGGTAACAGTGAAATTGGCTGATTACTAGAACCACCTGTGATACCGTTTTGATGTATTCGATTTGGGCCAAATAACAAATATATCAATCTTGTGATTCCTCCATTTCAAAAGCAAAGAAGTGAATAAAAAGTATTTATGCCCGTTTGTTTATCAAGCAGTGATCTACCTAACCGGGTTTGATTGTTCTGATTGATGGTTCAAAACCCGTAAATGTCGCTATTAATATTGCCTCTGCCTTGTTACTGTTGCTATTGCGTTGAATCAATTACAAAACCCAGTTGTTTGGCGGTAAATATGAAAAAGTATTCGATTTCCCAAAGAGTATAGACATTGCGGGAAACAGAGCGACTTGTTCCAGTCCTAAGGTGTGTATTGTGTTGTATTTGAATTAAAAATTCGAGCCACCTCCAGATATTTTCTTTGAGTTGCAAGTGAAATTACTACGTAGGTAACTCCGTAATCCTTATATTTCAATTCTGTTCGTTTAATGTATGAATTTTATGTATCTCCTAAATTGAGAACAAATGAGATCATTTTGTCGAAATATCGAAATTTCAAACGTTACTACTCGTCCACTTTATCACCTGATAATTTCTCAAAACGACCAAGATAGCCTATGGACTCAAGTTTCTACGTGGCTCTTTGAAAGTTACTTTTTATCCAGGATCTTAAATTTTTCTAAATCTATGAATCGAAACTCGCATTAGAGAATTTTAAATTAAATTACTCTTAAACACTTCAGATCCATCAAGAAGAAATGATACTAATTAGAGAATAATCTATGCCCCATTTTCTTGAAAATCGGGAGCCTGTTTTTGCAAATTCATCCAATTAAAATTTTATTTTTCTACAAATTTCCTGAATACCCTCGAACATTCTTAGACTGGTTGTTTGACTTATTAAAGCACTAAATTTGAGCAGCGCATATTTATGAATTTTACCAATATTTTTAAAGGTTAATTGTATTTTTACAACTGGCATTAGCTTCAAAATAGACTTCTCAACGAGGAGTAAGGTAAAGTTCTTTTCATTTTTTCATTTTTATTAATTTTTATATTAATTCTTTTAAAATTAAATTTCTGTATAGCTTTTTACAGTTACTCTTGCTGCTTCATATTTACGCTTCCGGGTTATCGATGAAGAGTTACACAAATATTTTCAATGCACAAATATTTTTGCCTTACTTTCCTTGTAGAATGACTTTCAATTTGAAATTATAGTTCCAACCATATGAGAGAAATACTTGGAGTTTATTCCTTGTATCTTTGAATGGATTGAATAAACTGGGAGGGTTTTTTTATGCTATTGCATATCCTACTCATAGGCCGTATCTTGTTCGTACATGGAGGGAAATGAGTTCTAAATTCCCTCATATCACAGAACCAAGCGAATTGACTTCATATTTTTTTCCTTTGAGTACCAAAACTATTTCTGTTGAATTTTTCGCTCCAGTTAAGGAGAATTGCAATAATAATTTCAGTTTAAACCCCTTCCATGAAGTGTTGGACTAGTAGAACCATGCGCGATCCATCTCTAACCAACCTTTGCGAGCCGTCCCGCTCTGTGAAAAGGATTAGGAGAAGATCAAGAAGAAGAAGGAAAACGATATAGAAAATTGAAGACGGCGTGTCGACAGGCAGATGCCACAACAAGGCTCGAAATTTCCGGGAGCGTTTCACCGCGAGATAGGGTTGTTTTTATTGGCTGTGTGAGACAGACGGAAGCGCTTTGGTATCAGGAGACGCGTGTACATGTACATGCAGTCATAGCCGAACATGGAGCGAGATCATGTGGCGTCACAATTCGGCGCACTTCAGGGAAGAAGAGGGAAGCGGTCTCAATTGGGCGACGTCGGGGCGAATCTTCTTGTCCTCCTGTGCTTCAAGTACAATATCTCAATGCAGTCCGCGTTTTTCTACGCTGTGGTGGTCAATATACCAGCGATGCCCGCACTGTAAGTCTGCATCGGCAACTAGTTTAGTGTAAGCTACTTGCTTGGTCGCCGTCGTGCACTGTCGTGCTCGTTGGCAACCGCGTGTGAACGGTTAAATAGAGTACTCCTTTCGCCTCCCTCCTCTGGGTAAAAAAGAAACGGAAGGACAAAAACAGCATCTGAGCACTATCGCCAGATGCTCAGTTCAACTCCTTTTTCACACTACACTTTCTATCCGTCGCTCTACTCCTCGCGTTCTACGCTCCTTTCCCACGCACGCGCTCAGCACGTCCTTCCGCCCCAGCTTGGTCCGCATTCGCGCGTGTGCCTTCTCAGGTTTCCTCGATAGCGGTATCAAGTTTCAAAATGTTCTTCAATCTATCGTAAAAAGAGAGATCCATGGAGTTTTTGTTGAGGTTTCAATCCAATTGCAGCTGTTATTTTAGCTATTTTAGTTATGGTCCTTTAAATCTCGCTACATAGTTCCAACCGCTTGCGCAGAATGGGTCATGCCGTTATCTCGGTGCGCAAGTCCGCGTTCGAGACTACGGCCCAGGAGTACGAGCGGGTTGTCGCGGATATGAGATGCGTTGTCACGGACAACCTTGCTTGCACCTACTTCGGCGAATTAGACGCCCCGTCCAGCGGTACTACCCCGAGGACTCGTCTGCAATTTTCGTTCATGAATCGCATGCTCATTTGCAGAGACTTAAAAAGCCTAACTCTCTCTCTTTCTATATCTTTCTCTCTCTGATCGCTTCATCACTGTCTCTTGACAATCTTCCTTCGGTAAGAACAACTTCATGGAACTATATCAGGCATTCACGGCAGCTTCTGTTATTTTCGTGTACTTCTGGTACGCATACATGCATACATCGCACAACTCTTTTCAATGGCCCGTGCAAGGCGCGCAGTACGTGTTTTCAGGCCACGTAGTAGACCTGGTTGCGTTTCTTTCAATGTGCTGCGCAGCGGTGTACCATTTTGGCACATTTTTACAAAAGCAGAGTGGTTAAACTAAGGGTTATGATTCTTTCCATAGAATACCCCCACAGTACAAGGAGTGAGAATATCTGCTGTTACAGAGTGATGTACCATTTTGGTACATGCGAACGAACGGGGAGGGAGGATCTTGCATGGTCCCAAACGAGGTAAGTCGATTGGCTCCATTGAATGTCCCCCATCATAGGGAATGGGAACACGTTTTGTTGCACAGCGACCTATCATTTTGGAACATGTCAACAACATCAAAGTGAGAGTCGTGCAGGGTGCTAAACAAGTGATGCTGATTTATTCCGTTGAATATTCCCCTGCGAAGGGTGTTCGAACCGTTGTTGGTGGGAAGTTGATAGTTTTTCGTTTGAATTTGTTTGAATGAGTTTCTGGTAATAAGCGAGTTTGTATTTAAAGAACCCATATCCAAATACTATTAATAGTGCGAACGAAATCAAATCTTAGCAGGCCCGTATTAATGACTGATTGACTACGAATAGCAAAAGTCACTGAAAAATAGTCACCTTATAGTCAGTCATGACACGTGTTTCTATAAAAAATCAGGTTTAATATATTTTAAATGTGATTTTCAGATCAAATACGAATATAAATTATTAAAATTTAAATAATAAAATTTGAACTTCCAGGCATACTTCAAACATAATTGGTCAGTTTAAATCGGGGGTGGTAAACGATGGGAGCAGAATTTCACCGCCGTCGTATTTCCCCTCCGTGAACAATCATAATCATCTTGCTCTGCGCACGCTGACCTGCCGAAGGTCGCAACTCCGTAGGACTACCGGCAGAATGGGCGACGCTCGCGAAAATTCATCTACTGGTCCGCCCTCTCCTCCTCGTGGACGTCAGATCAAGGATGAGATCTAACCCAGGAGTAAATCAATGCCAAACGTTTGCGCGAGTCGCAGCAGGAAAGAC
>JAVCKV010013711.1:0-26022 GCA_032274145.1 Herpochondria borealis | reverse complement strand
CTGTACTGTACTGTACAGTACACAAGAGAACCTATGTAGATGCAGATCCTTTAGTCGATTCCATAGTTGTATGCCCTTCACGCTGAACGTTGCTACTCCTGATGTCTAACACAAACACACACACATCCATCATTGCTAGATGCATTATAATATACACAACTCGACATACTTTGTCCAGTTAACAAATTCACGTCGTTCATCGTTCACCAGCCGACGCTAAGCTTCTCTCCTTGACCCATTTCTCGTTTAAGGTTTCCCCAGATCTTTCCAAAGCTGACAACGCCTCCTTCGTAACTGGGCGCCACCTCCAAACCTCCCCTAACAATGGGTCGCCAGCCATGTCGATAAATGAGTTCCACCACCACGTCTACCCCTTCCTGGTCTCCAAAGACCTCAATGTCGGGTCTGCTGGGATTTTTGGGCCCTGACGGTAGAATCAGAGTCCACATAATGTGTTTGTAGCTCCCTACCCATTTGACAGTGGGATCATTCAGCAGCTGTTTGTGAACCAATATACCTGCCTGGGGGCCATCTTTGGGAAGCCCCGCTCCATACCCATCAGGACGTTTGAGAAAGGGATTTGTCATATCCAAAATAATTTTTCCTTTGCCCCTCAAGTCGGGCGCGATGGCCTCCAACACTGGCCACGCTTGTTCGTACATGGTGCCCAACACAATCAGATCGGCCTCTGCTGCTTCCTTGTTCTCCCCCGCCCTTAATTTCCAACCGTCCGCCAGAGTGGGGGGCACGGCGTAATCTCCTTGATTGGCAATGGCTCCCGTCGCTTTCTGGGAATACCCCTTTCCCGCCAGCAAAGAGTCCACGATTTCTTGTGCCTTGCTCTTGGAGCGGGAACACATGGTGACGTCGTACCCAGCGTTGGCCCAAGCGGCACACAAATGAACCCCCATACGGCCTGTGCCTCCGATCACCGCAATGGTGGGAAGTTCCGATAGTGGACGCTTGGGAGGCTTGAGAGTCCAGGGTCCATTGGAGGAAGATGTACTACTTGTCATGGTGCCGTGGTGATGATGAGACAGAACAAAAGCCATCACCTACTGTACGGAACAAAAGCAGTGTGACAAAAAAGAGGTGACACCGCCACTTGTGTTGAGAAAAGGCACTTCGGATGGTTTCTAAATCTCGCGGTGAGACAGGCAAGAGAATATATCTGCCAGCGCGACGTGCGCGCGGTGCGGAGAGTTAGTTGCATCGGGGGAATGCACTGTTACTGTGCTACTCGGACGTTCCGCAAAATGGGAAGGGGAAAAACCACGTCATCTTTTCCGCTCTGTTTTGCGCCCACCTGACGCGAAGTTGTTTCCAGCAAAAAGGTTGAGATGAGCAAGGTAAAAAGACGTGTTCAACTAAACGTAGACTCACTCTTGGGAAGAAGAAGCATCAAGTGGTCATAAAAGTGTAACAGGAAATCTCTAAGCAAGCAAACAAACAAGCAACAGATATGAAGATTTCGAATAGCATCCTGTCGTTATTGTTGGCAGCAGTACCTGCTGTTGCCTTTGTTCCCGGAGCTCCACGAGCGTCTCTTGTGCTTCAAAGAACAAATAATAATAATGCTCCTCCGCTTCATGCACTGCCCCCACAAACCCCCGAGGTTGCCAAGGAAGCTGTGGGCGACATGATTACGTTCTTTGGTTCCATCAATGAGAAACTATCAGAGGGCTTTCAGTCAGAGCTTGGGGCTTTTCTCGAGTCGATTGCAACGAATGCCAAGGAACTGTCACAAGCACTGACCAATAACCCTGCCTTGACAAGCAAGTTGACGGAAGTTACCAATACCGTCAACCTTGCGCTACAAAACTTTATTGCGCAACATCCATCACTACAGCCCGCCTATGAGACGGTCAAGCAGCAAGTCGAAGCGATTCCCTTGGGCAACCTGCCTGCTCCAGTACTTGGTTTGCTGTCGTCAGTGGTGACCTATACTGCCGTATCGTCACTCCTGTCCGTCGGACCGCCCCCTCTACTCCGTATCCGCTTCACAAGTACGACCCTGCAGCAGCCCGTGCGTACTTTGATTCACGATCGCCCCAAGTGATTGCGCGAAGTTTGGAGATTGCCACGGCGAGTCTTGGATTTGGAGTGTCGCTCTTGAAAGACTACGTGAGGTGAGTAGCAGTGACAAAGATTTGTTGGGGAGGTGTTATATGCACAGTTTATTCTCACAACTCGTTCTTGCCCCTCTTTGAAATTGTTCTTCACTTATACACACAGCGAGGACATGGATGCCAAAGCCGAAGAACGAGCGGTTCAACTCGCCGAACTCTTGACCATGCTCGGACCGTCCTCTATCAAGATTGGTCAGTCCCTTTCGATTTGTACCGATCTCTTGTCCCCCGCCTACGTGAAGGGCTTGAAAACACTACAAGATCAGTGTCCGCCCTTTGATACCAAGATTGCCACTCAAATGTTGGAAGACGAGTGGGGCGCACCTGTCGAGTCCATCTTGGCGTCGCCCCTCCCCAGCCAACCCGTGGCGGCCGCGTCGCTAGGACAAGTCTATCGAGCCACACTCAAATCGACGGGACAAGAAGTTGCCATCAAGGTGTTGCGACCCAATATTGAAGGACAGATTGCGCTGGATATGCACATTATTCGAGAGTTGGCTCCAGTGCTCAAGAGTTTGCTCAGTCTCAATACTGATACAGTTGGTATTGTTGACACGTGGGTACTGGGTTTGTCAATGAATTAGATTATGTGGAAGAGGCCAAGAATGCCAAAATTTTCATGGAGGGTATTCAGAAAACTCCTCTCAAGGACGTTGTCTTTGCACCAACTGTAGTCGATGAGTTGTCGGCGACCAACGTGTTGACCACCGAGTGGATTGTGGGAGAGAGACTGGATCGATCGAATAAAGAGGATGTGACTGTGCTATGTTCGATCGCTATGAACACATACTTGACAATGATGCTCGAACTTGGAACCCTTCACAGGTATGTCCGTTTGTAGTCTCGTTTTGAATATATTGGCCCCGTGAATCGTATCCTCATGTTTCTAACCACATTGCTTTTCAACACACCTCAGTGATCCACATCCTGGAAATCTCCTGCGTACACCCGAAGGCAAATTGTGCATTCTGGATTGGGGTATGGTCACGAAGTTGGATAAGGACCTGCAGCTCACGCTCATCTCACACATGGCCCATCTTACGTCTCGTGACTACGACGAAGTTCCTCGTGATCTCTTGAAACTCGGTTTCATTCCAGAAGATAAGGCTGACTTGATTGAAGATAGTGGTATTGTGGAAGTTCTTGCTGATATCTATGGTTCTTGGACCAACGGAGGAGGAGCTGCTGCAGTCAATGTGAACAAGGTCATTCAACAGCTTCAGGATTTGACAGCGGAGAAGGGAAATTTGTTTCGAGTGCCATCGTATTTCGTTTACATTGCCAAGTGCTTTTCTGTCCTTGAAGGAATCGGTCTCAGCAACGACGAGAAGTACTCCATTGTTAATGAATGCCTACCATACGTCTCGAAGCGTCTCTTGACGGATGACAATGGAAAGACAGGTGCAGCCCTGAGTACATTTATCTTTGGACCAGAGAAGGGTAACCTTGATACCCGCATCGTGGACTACAAGCGTGTGGAACAGTTGGTGGAAGGGTTCTCGGACTATTCGACCTCTGCCGCTGGCGCTCTCCTCGGCCAGGAGGATCTGTCGAGAACACAAATGCTGGAAGCCAGCGCCGAACAAGTGCTAGACTTGATCTTTACGGAAGAAGAGACTCCCTTGCAAGCAATCTTGGTGGAACAGTTGGCAAAGATCATTGGTGCTGGATCTAGATCTCTATGGACGGAGCTCAAGCAAAGATCTGGTGAGCTACCAAATGGTCGAACTGTGTTGGGAACTGTGGTTGACCCACTTGGTCTTTGGAGAACCAGTCCGTTGGTTCGAATGAACAAGATGGACGAAGACGCTGTTCAAATGACAAGAAGCCTGATTGGCTTGATGCAAACACAGCTCCAGGAGGCTGGTAACAACTCCATGCTTGACCTCTCAACCATCTCCAGAGAAGAAGCTGTTGAGCTCTCCTCGATGCTGGGCACAAAGTTCTGGGAACGAAGATCTGGCGTGCTCAAGACGAGCAACCGCTTGGCGACGCAGCTGCTGAATATTACCGCCAAGAAACTCGAAACTGGCGAACGTGAAACAATGACCCTGCCGTCGAAAATTGAAACCCCGCAAACACCGAGTGAGGAACTTCCTCCACTTGGGGCGGCATTCGTGACAGAGACCCCTCGTCAGAGTGACAGATTGCGAAATGCGCGACAGCTTCTAGCAGAGTTGGAAGAATAAGACAAGAAACCTGAGCTCTAAAAATGAAAGAGAAAAGCGATCTATAGGTAGTTGAACTTTAACTTTATCTAATGTATTCACGGCTATTTACTACTTGTTCTTTTTGGCTTGCTTCTTCTTCCATCGCTTCAACTGCTTTGGAGTCATATTTGAAGTATCTGCCGAGTCCCCCTGTGTTGGAGGCACCAGGAGCTTGAGCATTCCACGCTCCAAACCAGAGTCCTTGTCACCATCAAAGAAGACCACATCATATGTGTCGCCAGCAACACGAGCCACCGTTGCAGGGAAGAATGCACCACCCAAGTCGGCTTCCACCGTGTCGCCAACCTTGACTGGCATGGTGAATGCCCAGTTCTCAGGAAGGGCAGTATCAGAATCTTCGGATGCCTTTCCGGCGAACGACCAATCATACAAGGCCTTGCTGCTAACTTCAATCTTGTCAAAGAAACGCTTCACTCGAAAGACACTCAATCGTTGCATCTGTTCGGGCGTGAGAGCCTTGCGACCTTCATCAATATGAGCCGTCATGGCAGCTTCCGCCTCACGAGTTCTACCTTCTTCAATTGCCGCCAAGTACATGTCACGGTGAACGTCGAGTAGCTCCTTGCCATGTTGTTGAATGCGCTCGGTTGTTTCCAGCCATACATCATCTCCAACCTTGGCGTGGATGGTTTCATCCACTTGCTTGGAGATTCTCTTCAACTCGGCACACACTTGGTTCACTTCTTCTTCACCAGCTGCGTCATCCACGAATCCCATTGGCAACGAGTCAATCAGATCCTTCATAAGATCCTCATCAAGTTTGTTGATTTCACCGGTATAGATATTATCTGTCGCCTCCCACTGTCCTAGCTTCGTATCAACGACTTGACACCGTTTCAATGCCCATCGTCGCAAACTCAAGTAATCCAAATCCCAAATATGTGTATCAAGACCAAACGTGAGATGAATCGATGTCTCGTCCACATTTTCCTCTGCAGTATCCGTCGTATGAGGAAATGCAGCTGGGATAAACAAGATATCTCCCTCACTCAACGTGGTCTCCAATAGAAGCTCGCATCCAAATTCGGACTCGAGCGCATAGAGGGGCAAGTTATCGTCACCCTTGCCACGTGCAAACATGTCAGAGGATGGTTTGAGCGATGGAGTTGGCGGAGAATAGACTCTCCAGTGTTTCTTGCCCGATGTTTGTACCACAATCACATCTTGCTTGTCGGTATGGGGAGGCGCCGACGTTCGTTTCTGTGGAGCCGTCACGTACATGTTGAGCGCGTTGGGGAGCGCTGTGGCGTCCGTGCATGCCAGCGAAGGACCACCCAACTTTGGAATGTGAGCACCTGCAGAATTGAAAATCACAGTGCCCTTTTCGAGGGCTGCCTCAACGTCCTCAAATGTCAACCGAGCTTCTTCAAAGGAATTTCCACGAGGGTTTGAAACTGTAGCCATCTTGATGGGGTCCAAAAAAGGGTGGTGAGAACGAGCTACTCATCAGAGACTTCACTAACAAGCTGGTCTTACCTTCCACCCCTTACGATTATCCGTTGTTCCTCTTCCAGCATCCAGGAAATCGTCGTTGACAGCAGTCTCTAGATCCTCATATGTGAAGAATCCTGCAAAGGACTTGCCCATTGCTTTCTCGACTTGCTCTGCCTTGAGGGAAAAGGGTTTCCCTTTCAATCCAATAGGAATATTCTTCCTAATTCCTTCAAACAGCGCATAGAAACCCTTCTCCGCCTCACCGAGACCAAACATGTCAGCCCACTCTTGCGCAGCTGTCGACGACGACATGATATCCAACAAGGCGTCTGTATCAGCAACCGTTGTCGACGTGGTGCTCTCAATCGTTGCATCGTGAACTGTCAAAGTAGATCTAGGGGCTGGTGGGGCAATGAATCCATTGGTGGACGAGGCCACAAGGAGCGAAAGAAACAACCGCATCATGGTTGCGAGCCAAATGCGAACTACATGTATTTTGTTCTCTCGAAGTTGATGGTGATGGAATTGACGTAAGTGAAGGAATTTTGATATTTTGGAATTTGGAATGTAAGAAACGGATCTCTCCTTTGAGTGAGTTTTTACAGTACCGGTACCAGTGTGGAACAGACGCATGTACTGTATTTCACCGTGTGCCAGTATGTTCACAGTATCCGGTACTCCTACAAGTTACATGTTGCTGGCACTCCGGTCATTATTAGGCCCAAACTCGTGAATTCCACGTGCGTTTTACGTGTACTTACTATGATATATGTACTACGACAGTCACCAGAAACGTGCTGAAAGTTGGCGCGCCGAGCAGACAAATATGGCCTGCCGGCATAATTCCATCCTGTCTATGACTTTCACTATTTCGAGCTTTCTAAATCGGTCATCCTCATCAAATTGACCGATAAGGCACGAGGGTCACAATAACTACCAACTCAAGAGCATCTGCTGCATCAAGCGCACTAGTAAAGTCGTCGCGACAAAGCTTCCGTCTCTTCAAACTCTCCTTGTAGAAGAAGAAGAAGAAGGAAGTATGAAGGTCTCCCCTGATCAGAAGGTGTCCATGGATCAGATTGGGTCAGCGAAATGGTCGCAGTTGCCCCCAATGCAAGCACAACGTGAGGGTGGAGCTGCCGTCGCCATTCATGGGTCCAAAATTCTTGTTGTGGGAGGCTATCATGCCCAAAAGAAGTTTCTCAAATCTTGTGCTGTCTTTGATATCAACACCAAGGAGTGGTCTGATTATCCTCCCATGAAAACAGCTAGAATGGGCTGTGCCGCAGTGTACTTGGAACAACACAATGCAGTTGTGGTTGTAGGTGGCTTTCAGCGAGGCAGAAAATACCTCAACACTGTCGAATACTTGGATCTTTCCACACAGCGCTGGCATCGACTCCCCCCAATGGCGAATACGCGAGCTGGATGTGCTGCCGTGACCGTGTTGGGGAAGCGTGTGGTGGTGGTGGGTGGTTGGATGGATGGTGAGACGGCAGCTGGATCTGTGGAAGTTTTGGACTTTCAGGCGCAACAGTGGCACAGTTTGCCAGAAATGGCCACCCCGCGGGCTGGATGTTCGGCAGCTGCGATTGGTCATCGCGTTCTTGTGCTGGGTGGTCATACGACGTCTGGCAAACATCGGGGGTGCAGAAGTTCTGTGGAGGTGTTGGACTTGAGCACACAAAAGTGGACTCGTCTGCCCAACATGAAGGAAAAGAGAGATGCCAGCGCCTCGTGTACAGTAGGCAACTGCGTCATGGTGTTGGGTGGTGGTGAGACGTCGACTGCTCCATCAAACACGGTCGAGATCTTGGATGTTGGCACTCAGACTTGGAAGGAGTTACCTCGGATGAGATCGAAGCGTTTTGGGTGCTCCGCAGCAGCAATTGGTAACAAAATAGTCGTTCTGGGAGGGCGTGGGGAAGATGGAAAACATTTGGAGACTGTTGAATGCCTCCAGCTTCCAATGCAAGAAGAACCTGCAGCATCTTTGGGTAGCTTTCTGGAAGTCAACTCCCAGCCAGCATTGAATGGTGGCGCTGATGCACGGTCTATGGCAGACACGTATGCCTGCATGATGGAACAGGACAAATCACGCATCAGGAGCAATTATGAAGCATCAAAGAAACAGGCAGCAGAAATGGTAAGAAAGCCTTGGCGCATCTTTGCAATTCTTTTAAAGTTTCCCCGCTCACATACCTTCCTCTTGCTTTCAAAAAGTTTGACCGTACAATATCGTCACTTGAAGAGCGGCTGCGTATCATTGACAAGGAACGAGAAAAGATTCTAGATCACATTAAAAAGGCTCGATCAGAACGAGATGAAACGGTGGCACAGGCAGAGAAAGAACGCAGAGAAGCCACTCTAGCGCTGGATAGCAAAATGCAACAGAACAAAGCAAGCATACCGTCGTCTGCGCCAGAGAATATGGTATCGCACGAAGCAGATGAGTTGGAGCCACCCAGTGAACTATGTTGTTGTATTACTGGAGATTTGATGGACGATCCTGTCACTGCGATGGATGGCCATACATACGAACGATCAGCGATTGAGGCTTGGTTTGCACGTTTTGATTCAGCACACAGTCCTACATCCCCTCTCACCAACGAAGCACTCCCATCCCGTCGCTTGATCCCGTCCCACAACATTCGGTCACAGTGTAAAACTTGGAAAGAAAAACTTGGCTTGGACACAGAAGTTGTCGCAGATCCATTGGCCGGCCTAACAAACGGAGACAAGAGCAATCATACAGCACCAGCTGCTCCTAGAGCAGTGCAACGACAGTCGTCAAGAAGTAACGGACGGGGCCTCGCAGCCAGCGAGCATACACCATCATCTTCAGCAAATCGACGAAGTGGTTCACAGCTGAGAGCAACCCGACGATCAACTACTGATACCAACGGAGCGAGACCAACAACCCTTCGGGCACAACGGAGCGGCGATGGGTCTCAAAGGAGAGTCTCCTCTAACAACCCATCCCGTCCCTCCGCCGCAACTCCACCGCCACCGAATCGACGGGGCACGGTACGACGGTGTTCGGCATCATGATTAGCAGCCACCAGCAGTCTGTCGAGTTGAGCTCCTCCAGTCCAATTGCTGTTTCAAGTTTCAATAGCCTGACCATAATCAGGAATTGTAGCACTGCGTAAACCATCGTATAGTTTGTTATAACCAACCCTGCTACTTGAGCCGTTTTGATGATCAGAGGGAATGAATAGTACTCGAATGATACAGTTTGCAAAACAGAACTGACCATTGGCATGGCCTAGTCAATTGCCACAATGGACACCACTCTGTACATGTATGACTCTCTATCTTCGAGATCGGCGACAAACTCTGTAGGTCGAACGGTATGCCAAGGAATACTAACGATTCCAATTCACAGATCTACTGTGCCTCCGCTCCTACCGTTGTCGGGTTCTAGAAGTTTCTGCGGAAAGAGTGTTTCTTAGAGTATGTACCAGTCAGCATGTTTTTCATGATGGTGACTTTGGTACCTTATCTATGTGCATCCGAGATATCCAGGGATCATACGCAACTGCGCCTCGCGTTTCGATCACACCCGATGTGATGTTGTTCCAGGGAGCAATACCTTCGCTTGGATAATATCAAGTGGAACATTCCCGCGACCTTACTTGTTGGAACGTGGGCTTGGATTTGCCAGACGGTCAAGAATAACCCGGTATCGTTGCTGTACACATACACACACACACACAAGGCTTGTTCGTCTTTGCAACGCGCCCAAACGGGATGGTCGCTTAACAAGCGCCTCCAGTCTCGTATACGCCCGACAAACACATTAGGAGTGAACAAAGCTGAGCGGAAACGGTTGTGAAATCAAACGATGCATAGGATCATCGTTGACGTCATAAAAGCATGTCCATTTTGACATCGTCATCCAATTGTCGCGTCTGTTTTTGTGGCGTACGCCTTTTCATACAAATCGTCAATGTAAACCCCCTCCATTTTTGGTTCCAACGTTTGCAATCGAACAATATATTCTTGAAAAAAGTGTCTCGCCACAGCGAATGATGTGGAAGGTGAACACCACCGGTGAATGCAGACAACATTAGCAAACATACTCCAAATGTTTTGACGTTGCCGAGCAAGGTCGTTTTGAAAGGATTCGTTATTAGCAGTGTGATAAGTAAGGGTCATGGACTTATCCGAGATTTTCATCTTCATCCCCACGTGGCGAAAAGTTGCACTACGTTTACAGGCACAAAGGTACCCGCATGTAGTGAGAATTTCGGGTAGCATTGGCACCAAGTCTCCTTCGTTGTGAATGCAAAGACAACGGAGTTTACGTCTTTCCTCCAGCGTCTGTGATGTACAAAGAATGGACATGGCCAGTGAGATCAAGAACGTACGAAAGGACGAGTAGAACGCTCTGATGCGAGGCAAACTTACACAGATAACTTTACGAAAATCAATGTTGCCAGTGCGGGGATTGCCCAAGGCAAATACTGTGACTGGAAAGGGTGTGCGCAATTGGACAGCCGCTTCCATGGCAAATATTAATGCGAGAGCACCACCAAGCGAATGTCCTGCAATATAGACTTTGTAATCACCATCAAGCTCGTCAATCAAGGCCTGAAGCTGCGCTATCATCAACTCGACCTTGGACGGTTCTATTTCCTCTGTTCCGTGGCTCGAGGTGCTTTTCCAAGCCAATTTACTTGCAACACTGCTGATCGGTGCTGTAATCTTACCAACCGCGAACGACAAAGTCGATTCAGTGGCACCTGGCTCGGTGGCAGTAGGTGTTGTCACCTCGGGATCCGAGGCGATTTCCTCCACAGCTTGACTTGCTTCGTCACTAGCAATAGGATTCGTTGCTGTAGCGTCGGGGGCCGATGCAGTCTCGCCCTTGGTACTAGCTGGTTTGGGCGTAAGACTACTTATCGTTTCCGTTGTCTTGCTAATCACTGTGTCTCCAGCTGTTTTGATTGTATTGCCCGTCTTTTCTGCAGCGGTTCGAAGCGATTTCGTTGTTTTTGTCACTGCGCTAGCAGTTAGGTCCACTGCATTTCCTATTGCGGTACTAATGATGGACGGGGCGTTGTTGTATAGGTATTCGCGAAAGCCGTAATGCACGCCCACCGTTTCGGGCTGATCGTCATCTTCGTCCGCAAGCGGGTTTGGTAGTTCCGCCATGAGAGCTTTCGTGTCTTGGAGCCAATCCTGAACCGTGATGGATCCTCGAAACGTAAGAGTCAATCGTTTTCGAATTGGATTCGTTGTGATGCAATAGACGCACTCTTCATTCGCATTCTCGTCCCCCATGTGGTGGAGGGCTCCCTGGTTCAGATATTCATGGAGAACGAGATGATTTTCTGATTCCAAGATGAACTCAAGAGCAAGGAAATCTTTCTCCCTCATTTTACCATGAATGATATCCTTGTTTTGAAGGAAAAAACGTTTCAGTTGCTCTCCCGAGAAGGGAAGCGTTAAGATGTCGTCATCCCCAATGGTGACCCCTTCACGTGCTAATCTCCTCAACTCCGTAATACCAGAGACTAATACACCCATGAATGAGATTTCAATGGTCTCATCGTAGAGGGATTCAAAAGTTCTCTGTTTGGTTGTAGCTTCGTCATTCTCGTTGACCGGGGTTGGGTCGACATTGGCAGTACCGGCGGTATCGCTCATCGTGTGGGGTGTATAGGATGTTATAGTCAGCTTGATTCCTTGTACGCGTACTTCGAAGTTGAAGGCAAGTAGTCGAATTCTACCATGACCTATCCCTTTTCTTGTTTTGGATGCTGTTACCCACCCGCACAGGCTGTGGTCCGTCCGTTTTCCTGAAATTCAACTTCCTTTGTACTGAAATTGTACGCAAGATATTTGGCTACTGTAGCGAGAACACAGTGCAGGCCCGCCAGTACAAACGAACAAGGCACGAAGTTGAATTTCAGGAAAACGGACGAACCAGAGCCGCATGGGCTGAGATCCCCATTGTGTCGGTTCCAAAAGAAAATTTGGAACAGCAATAATAACGTTTTTTTGAAATAACGTTATTCTTTAGGAAATGCATGCTTGCGGAAAGCGATACGAATCAGATGTACTGTATTTTCTACTCAATAGAATTGGTTGCCGAAGACGGACCATCCGCCTGGTCACACATCCAAACTCTATCCCAATGGATTCCGTCGCAAAACATCTAGTCACCAGATGAGACCCTAAACCGTCGTTTGGACACTGCTGTGTTCTGAAGAAGCGTGTTTTAGTCTTTCGTTGGCATCTGTCTTGCCCGCAGAAGGAGGCTTAGCCTGGCGCTTCGTGCAGTGCTTCCGATTCGTTCCGTCGAAGGCTGTAAGTCAAGCAAGCCCACCATGCTGGCTCTGGCATAGGATCAGATTCAGGAGGGCTTATAACCATTGGTTCTACTACAAGAGTCAACACGAAGACACGTGCCCTTCCTGATTCAACTCCGGTCTCATCGTTGCCAGGGGCGCCAACAATTATTCGATTTCCGTCAGATGACGTATGCACCGACCATCTGGAGTTGTCATTCATAACCTCGCCATCGATATCACTTCCTACCTGTATCCCTTCACAATCGCCTGTAAAATCATATATACCTGAACACAGCCGGAGATTGCATCACGGCGACGGTAGGGGTTTGAGGGGCCAAGGGCAATTCGATTACCATCAGCAGAAATGGCCATTGACAATCCCATTTGTCGCCCTTGTCATTTCAGCGTCAATGCCACTTCCAATCTGAGTCCACCTTCTGTCCACCAAAGCGAAACCGCAATTTGGGTTTAAGTCCGGTATTATTCATCAGATTATGGGTGAAGAATCTTGTGCTGAGGGCAACTCGATTTCCGTCGAGATATATGGTTACGAGTCTGTCCAGTATGTCAGTTTGAAGGTCACTGCTATTGTATCCATGAATAGTATCACGTACGTTCGCCCATTGCAATTTGATTCCCACCTGAGGTCGCACAAAGGAGTTTGAGTATCCAAGAAGATCGTTTCCTGCTCGAATCGACTCTCCACAACCATCATCGTCGCCGCTCCGCAAGTACTCATAGGCTCGAACACTTGTTTTCGGAACAAATAAGTTATTCCAGGACTCGGAACTAGAAGTGCTGCAACTCGATTGCCGACAGCAGACATGGATATGGGGGGTTTGGATGAACACCAGGGCCGTCAGTGTCTTCTTGTTCTACGTCACTTTCAATCTGAATCCATGCGCCAGCCACCAACTCGTAAACCTGAACGCGGGTGCCCTTCCGGAAGCCGTAAATGAGTGCAAATGCAATTCGATTACTGTTGTCAGATATGGCTATTGCTGGTATGGCTATTGCTGGGGATCTTTCTGCAAGGGGGAGAATAATCCTGGACAACACTACTTCGCCTTCTCGTCGAAGATACAGACAGTTATTCCGAGGCCTTGCCGCTCTTGTTCGTGTTAAAAAGCATCCCCTCTCGGGCGAGTAGTCACGGGTAAATCATCAATACGACGCCGCGGGTTCAAGTGAAGTCACGCGTTGCGCGCGAGCGCAAGCTGATTCCGCGTCCAAAGTCAATCACAAAAGAAGTGAGATCATCATCCGATCATCATCCGAGGGTGTATTGGCCTATACGTATCTGTATCATAGATCGAATGCATCTACCACCCCACATCCCTGGCTATCATCATTATCATGTCACCACAAAAGCAGCCTACCGAAGAGCAACTTGAGCAAACACTCATCGCGTGGGATGTCCTGCTGGAAGAAAAGGATATTGATTATCTAAAACAGCGAGGAAACGAGGAGTTGTGGGACGAAGTAGCACAAGCGGTTGTCAACAAACAAGGGGGTGACGACGCGACCGATATAATTTCAGGCAAGGACTTGTGTCATTACTTTTCCTCTAACGGCCGGTTTGACGATACGGAAATGCACAGCGATCGATACGAACGGCTCGAAGAGGTAGGGACGTTGAGATACGAACAGATTCGTCTACTGGATTATCCGGAAGAAACGCAACCTGACGATAATAATGACGATGCCATGGACGAAGAAGAAGATGATGACCAAGATTCTCTGAACACAGCAGCAGCAGGACTGCAAATCTCTGTGTCGAAGGTGAAGCAAGCCTTGAAAGATCACTTTGATAATGAGGCAGGTGGGATGCAAATAGAAGATGAGGCGGCAGTTTACATGAGTGCTACCCTGGAGTATCTCACGGCCGAAGTCCTGGAATGGGCTGGTAACTCGGCAAGCGATTTTCAAAAGAATCAGATTGACAGCGGGGATATTGCGGCAGGTCTGGTGATGGACCCTGATCTCAACACGTTGTTCACACTTCCTGACGAAGTACGAGTGCCTTCTTGCTTGCTTGACACTAATGCGGTGCCCATTCGCATCGATGTGTATTGGAGGGCACACAATCGGTTTCCGGGTGGAAATTGTGACTCAACGACTATCCGATACAGACTTGACATACAAGAATCATCACTGCAAGCAGAAAAGAAAGTATGGTGGAATTTTGATGGTGAACAATCCATTGGCAGTAGTGGTCCTTTGTCCCAAGTGCGCTGCAAGGAAATCTATGGGAAGCTACAACCAACAGTCAAAGAAGTGTTGCGAAAGTTGATCATGTCGGAAAAGGGAAAACACGTTCGACAAGAGGGTTCACACTACCACATTTGGGACAACAAATCCCGCGATTCAAATGCCTATGATACGGAATGGACTTCGGTCGAAATTTTGGTCTACGATGATGAGAAAAGCAGCAATCCATTTTTCAAACTGACTCGGCAGTGTCTTTTAGGTCCACAATATGGCGCTGGGTCCGACTCTTCATTTGTAGGTCGTCATGTTGAGGCAACTCCGGAACAATTGGCCGTCATGGACCTGGTCCATGATTCGATTGGTGTGGCCCGGCGTGTATTGGACTATATGGCTGACAACGTGTCATCTAAAGAACGAGATGGCGTTGTGTATCATGACCTTGCCGCTGCGATACCTTACAATGTGCAACCGGTGTATTTCGCCTGATGCGAATCTTTTGGTAGTGTTTGCAAACTTCCTCCTTACCATGGGGTGCATTATAAATATATTGATGGAGCGTTGGCTGAGAGCAAATAGGCGATAGTCTTTGCCATGCATAGTATCGGTAGCCATTGGAGCGCACTGTCCGAATACCGTGCCGGTAAAGAGCTTTGTGAGTACATACGATGTTCGACTCCTTCGAGTTTGTAACCGCCAAGGATTGTGGAAGCAATAATAATTGCTCCTGTGAAGGAAGTCGTAACAGTCACGACATCCCATCTTCTGCGAGTCTTGTAAAATCGTACTGATTTCACCGAAGCACTAGAACCGCTTAATAATAGACAATCGATGGGATCACGGATCGAGGTTACAATGGTCCACCGTTCACTTTGTCGAGGATCATTTAGAAACCAATTGGGAAGTTCATAGCCCTTCACTGCGACAACTCGTGTACATTGTACCTTCATTTCTTGCTCGAACTCGCGAGTGCTGGCAAAGTCAGCCAGTGTAGTTCGATTCCAAGAAGATTTGTCCTTTGATGACTTTGATGGTCGAAGGTTGCAGTTTGATCCGCGAACTTAGTTCGAGTCATCGGTGAGCATTCTGCAGAGCGTTTCACCGTAAGTACAATTTAAAAGGCAACAGTCGTGACGCGCGATGAAAATACGCACGCACAGAATTCTATTCGCACAGAATTCTATTCGCACCACTATCGAGTGAGTTGAAGACGACCTCACATCTCCGCTGCTGCCGTTGTGATTACCGATATTGTGACGTGAGTAGACGATCGAATGGTTACGACTGAACGCATGCTCCAGAGTTGTTGTCGCGGGGATCCATTTTATTCCAAGGCACGGTGACACTCAGTGTCTCTTTCTTTCTTCGTAACATTATACAGGTATCATAGACAAGATGATCAAGTCGAGCGATTTAGCGGGTGCAGCCATCTCTGTGGCTTTCGTTCCTCTGAGTGCGCTCGGGGCTATCAAGCTTTACTACGCAACATTTGGCAAGCCTTCTCTACAGTTGCTAGTTGCGTTTGGATATGTGGCAATCGATGTTACCGTAATGCTCTTATGCGCTGCATGGGCACGACAAACAAACCGACCCAAGTGGCCAGGTGCTACCTTTTTTTGTTTTTCCATCACATATACTATGTTTGGATTGGTCTGGTTCGTTTTCACTGCCATTGATCCTGCGATCAATTGTATCATTGTTTTACTATTGCTCTTCACCATTTCGTGGTCTACGTTTCTATTCCAGTACTATCTGCTATGTAAGTTCGCCAACCTGGTGGATACAGCATCGGAAGCAAAGACTGAGTCGGATTCGATCGAAACAGAACTGGGCTTGGACATCAAGATGGCGCCCAACGCAGACAATAGAGAACTGGACTCCTCGAATGCTGGTACGAACGAAACTGATTTGGACTTGGATGCTGCTGAAATGGCGTTAAACGAGGGGATCGAAATGGCAGCATAATCTTCACTTTAATCGAAAGTAAATACATCTTCCTCACATGAAGACAGGCGACCTAAATTGCGGCTGATCATTCTTCCTTTTAGCAGACGAACACCATGGGCGGGAGACGGGGTCGCGACAGAGTCCGGCGCTATAAGCTGCATGTCTTCCTCTGGTCTCGTCTCTATTCGTAGTATGGGGCTGACATATTAGCTACATGTTTTTGAGGTCATGAACTGTGAGGATGCGAGGAGGAAGAAAGGGAAGATCTTGTTTTAGTCGTGCGGACAGATTGAAATCCATCCGCGTTTGTAGAAATCTACGCAACTGACTACAACAGTATTTCTATGTCTTGGTTTAGATTATTATGAGATGCTATGTTAGTTGTGATGGGTCTTCCACCGCCCAACTTCATGGCAACTCTGTTTCTGTTCTCATTTGTCATTCTAACCTCACAACTTGTCAATGTAAGAATCCGCCGTCGGAAGAGTCTCCTTCAGATTCTTGCGGCGCCTAGCCCCACTAATCACTTCGGCAACTTCCTCCGCAGGAACTGGTTGCATTCCATTGTACACTGTGGAACAGTGGGCATGGCCTTGCGTCGCATGTCGCAACGCATCCGCAAGTCCCGTGGCACATCGCACCGGAACCAAAGCTTCAATTGCCGCGTCAGACACTTCCACAACCACACCGCTGCGCTGTCCAATGACTGAATACGCCTTGTTTAAAACATTGCGGCCCGAGATATCAACACGGTAAACCGGTTCCACCAAGGTTGGTTCCGCCATCAAGAACGCTCCACGCATGGCACGAGAAGCTGCAGGCACCACTGAGTTTGGACGTCGATGAGGTGTGTCAGAGTGGAACTTTGCGTCCACCAACTCAAAACGAACACCACTCAAAGGGCTGTTCACCAACAAACCTTCTCGTGTGACTTGTTGAAAGGCAGCAATCACGTTTTCCTTAAAGTCTTGAGGAATCTGCAATCCAAATGTAGAGTCTACCAGGACGCACGTTGGCTGATCAACAGCACATTTGTTCTGCCCATGGCCAATGGGCTCTGGACCTACAGCCCAGAGTTTGGCCGCTTCAGACGTGTTCCATCCGAATTTGCTGGCCAGCACCTTTCCGAGCTCTTTTGGAATCAGGTCTTTAGAGGCCATTGCATCAACAACTTCCTTAGCAATCGGCGAAACTCGAATAAAGACTCTGTTGTGTTTGTTGTCGCTCTTGGCAAGAGAAACAGGCGAGACGCTCTCGACCGTTTCGCGATAGCCAATGATAGGCTCTGAGAGATGCACCTCGATTCCCGAAGCTTGTAGCAAAGACGAAACGAGCACTTCGATATGAAGCTCTCCAGCTCCGGCAAGAATGTACTCTTGGGTTTCAGCATCCTTGTAGAACAAAGCTGTGGCATCAGCGTTTACAATCTTTCGCAACTCAATGACCATCTTGTTCAACAATCGTTTCTCCTTGGGTCGAACGCTATGGTGTAAAGTCGGCGTCACAGACATATTCATGTGTCGAATCGAACTGCCTGTTGGAGAAGCTGTCAAGGTTCCCGCCTTGCTCAGAGCTTTATCTACTCCTTCTAGAGCGATGAGCTGACCAGCAAACGCAGATTGCACAATCGTAGCAGACTTGCCAACACCAAACATTTTGATTCTTGCAATTTTGGCTTCACTTTCCGTTCCGTCAGTTCGCAAGGCTCGCAATACATCACCAGTGCGGATGGTACCACTGAATACACGTCCAAAAGCAAGCGGCTTTCTGTCGTCGGGTCCACTCGCAATTTTCGAAACGTAGACCACAGCAGGAGCCGTTGAATCACATGCAGCGATGCCTGTACCACTTTCGTCATTCAAATCTCCAGCATACAGGATTGGGGCGCGAAGCTGTTGTGCCCTTGTTGGTGATGGAACATGCAAAGCTAGCATATCCACAATCGCATCTGCAGCTGGTAGCCAAGCCATCATTGCCTTCTTGAGAAGCTTTCGAGGTGGAAGCTCTTCGTCAATCAAACGAAGTTGCCTCTTTGTCATCTGCGACAAAAGATTGTTCACGCGGACCACCGCAGATACACTCGCTGCATCCTTCCTCAGCAATGGTAGGACACCACAAGCTCGGTGCATTCGCATGATTGGTTTGATCACGTACTTAATGAAGTTTTCTCTTTTGGCAAGAATTGCATGGACACGGTAGGAATCGATTGATGTGTCAACGAAGGCACAATGAACAAAGGTGTCCAGGGAACAGCTCCATCCAAAGTAGCCACTTCCGAAGCAAACCGAACCATTCTCGAAACTGACGCGCTGATCAGGAAACTCTGGCAACTGGTGAACAACAATAAAGTTGTTGATATCATCTACAACGCGTTGCAGAGCATCGTAGACTTCATCAGGTTCAAGCTTCTTGTCCAACAAAAGTCGGTCAACCTTATTGATCATGAGAACCGGACGAACACCTTCTCGTAGAGCTTGACGAAGAACCTCTTCCGTCTGTACCGCCTTTCCTTCGACCGCATCCACGACGACCAAAGCTCCGTCCGAGATTCGAAGCGCTGCAGTCACCTCGCCGTTGAACTCGATGTGTCCTGGTGAGTCAATAAGATTGACAACCAGGGGAACCATTTTGCCCTCCGCAGATTCCTGTGGGCCTTCTTCATTGGTCGCTCCTTCTTTGTCGTTACGTCTTTCAGCCTCCACTTCATGGTCTTGCAGTTGATGTTCCAAGAAGACGAGACACTCTTTGGCCATGGCTTTACGAGCTTTCTTTCGAGTCCCAAATACTCCACGAGCCTAGATCAAAACATCTCCAAGCGAAGGCCACGTGGCAACTGCAATGTACTTTACTGTACCACTGTCTCTGTGCTCCTCAACCTTCAGCGATGGAAGGCCAACAGCACGTCTTTGACAGAGGAGCTTCAACTGGCTCCATTCATCGGCACCAGCTCGTTCGACGATAATAGCGCGGTTGCACCAGACAGTGTCACGAAGTTTCAATGCACCTGCAGCATTCTTAACTACGCGAACTTGGGCAAATCCACGATGTGGATTGCAATGAGCATTGCACTCGTCAATCATAACACCGTGTTCTTTCAAAAAATTTACCAGCTCCTGGGGCTCATAGTCACGAGGAAGGTTTCCAATGTAAATGTCCAACTCAGACTCAGTCTTGACTTTGTTCTCCTTGAGCATATCTTCCTTCACCATCAACTCCAAAGTTACGGCTGCCGACTTGATGGTAATACCGCGTTCACGTTCATCTTTCAATGTATCCAAAGAGCGACCAGTATCTTGGTCGCCGACCCGGTCCTTGTTCAAGAGTCCAGCCTTGTTGAGCAAAGCATCCGACAGGGTCGTTTTACCATGGTCAACGTGGGCAATCACTGCCACATTGCGAATGTTGGTTGCATCCGCGAAATATGCGCTGCGCACTCATGGTGCGCATCTTGGTTTCCTGACTCATGCTTTGTAGTAGTTGTTGTTGTTGCTTTCTTTCTTTCTTGTAGTTGTTGTTTGTGCAATCAAAAGAGCTTCTGATTGTTTCGTTTTCAGTGTTGTGAGAAGTTGCTGAGGAGATGGGGGCATTTCTGAGTCTTGTGCTCAGTCGGGCGTTCGGTTCACTGATGCCAGTCTGAGCTTCGAAGATCAACTAAGAACCCGGACCAACGGTCGATGACGGACGATAGAAGCAATTCGTAGAACTAAAGATTCCAGATTGGCTGGCGGCTTAGCATCGAAACGTTGCAGCACTGCAGTTTACAAGAGAAGATATTCAGATAGTACTGTAGATGGGCAACACAACACTCCATTAGATTGATTCATTTAAACACACGGACCAAGAATGGTAGATGATAATAGTAACGACAGAGAGGCCGAAAGGGATATTGTTGCCAAAATCGATTACTCGACAACGAGCACTTGCAAGAAGCGGCTGGAGAAGTTTGAGGCTTACCATGAACGACTCACTGCAGAAGTCGCAGATGACACAGAGCTGTTGATCCAGCCGGAAAAAGAATTAGGATATATTGTGAATGGTCAGCAGCAGGATCAGGACGAGGTATGCACGCATATCATTCAGTACAAGACCAAATTTCGTCAGCTTCACAATAAAATAGTAGCGCGACGGAGGTCAATTCTAGAGAAACAGGCTGCAATTCAAGCTCTCGAAACCGGACGAGAAGATTTGGATGGCCAACACCTTGCTGCAGAGAACATTGGCCTTAACCAAGAATTGATTGACCTTAAACAACAACTTGAGCAAGAATTGATTGCCGGCAACCAAGAATTGATTGCCGGCAAACAACAATTGATTGCTAAAGACCAAGAATTGATTGCCAGCAAGCAAGAATTGATTGCCATTTGCCATGCGCCTCTCTCGGCACTTCTAACGAAAATCATGACACGGCACCAGACTGTTTGCTCGCAGCTTGACATTTATAAAACAAAGGGGAACGAAACGGCTGGAACCACCATCGAAACTGATGGTCTGGACGAGGATCGCTTTGATGTGTCAATGGTACCCTCTCCCACCTCAGCCGCCAAGGCGCAACGTGTACCGTGCGAACGTAGACCGCCCGAAGGAGAACAACCCGAAGGAGAACAACCCGAAGGAGAACAACCCGAAGAATTGGAAACATTGGAATCCGAACTATGTGCAGTACTGACGGAAGATGAAAAGCACAAATTGAATGCCTTCCAACGTTTTGTTGCGAGCCTTTTCAAGCCTAAAGAGCCAAATTGTTCCGATGAGGCTGTGCAATACACAGTTGAAATAATCTTGAATTGGAAAAATGACACAGAGAGCCACGTTGACTTTAAATCCTTGGCTTACCCTGACAAGACAGACATGGAAACTACTTTTGATCAACCAATTGTCTGCGCCATCATTTGGAGAATCCTTGATATCCTCAACCAGGGCCGCATTATCACCCGCGAGCAATTAATTCCACGTGAAAACAGAGGGAGGAGGGGGCGGTTTATCGACTTGCTGGTTCACCAGATGCGTGAGCGATTGGTGAAGATGCATCCTGCGATGTCCGAATTGCCTTTTGAGATCAAGGCTACTCCATCAGACGATTCTGTCAAGGCTTGGAAGCACCGGTTAGAAAAGGCCGAGAACCAATGCTCAGGTCACCTTGGACAGCGGGCAGTTTCCGCCTTTCATTTTTGTGGTGTTGGTGAGGATATCAAGGTACATGCAATCGCCATGACACTCTTCACGATGAGTGTTGTTCAGCTTGAGCTGACAAATGTTGGGACCAGCGATGTAAGTGTTTCCTGTCACCGTACGAAAAGGATTTGGCTCGGCGATGATACGACGAATCCTATCCCGAGTCTTTCCTCAGAAGGAGAGAGCTTCTGTGTGCTTGCAGGGACTATCAAACATACTTTTCAACAGATCGAGGCGCGGGGAAAGACAAACGCGACTAAGTTGAGGGTAATTGACGACATTGTTGGAAACCAAGACGATACACTGGCTAACCGCTCCACCCTGATCAGAGATAGATACTTGGGCTCAGGCGCGTTCGCTGATGTATACAAGATCAAGGATATGGATAATGCGTTCCTCAAGATACCAAAGGTGCCCCAAGGTTGGCGCACTCTGCTACGAGAAGCAAAGGCCTTGCAGGAGTTGGGAGGCCACGTAAATATTCCGACCTTCAAAAGTCTATCAAGATTTCAAGTGTGTGTTCATCGGCGAGTTGGTCGGACTATTGGATTGCGCCTGGAAGGGATTATTGGGACCACGCTTCAAAATTCCTCTTTGACAGCTCCCCAGCTGTGTACTGTGATGAACACGTCCTTTTCGACCCTCGATTATGCACATAAGCAGGGTGTCTTTCATTTGGATTTTCGAGCAGGAAACGTCATTGTGTTGATCATAGGGAATGAGTTGCATGTCATGCTAACAGATTGGGGATGTGCAACAAGACGAGGGGAGAAGTTCATTTTTCGTGGCACCATACCCTATGCCCATGACGCCTTAATCAAACGAACAAAAGCAGCAGGTCCGACTGCAGCTCATGACTGGGCATCCCTCGCTTACACTTTTTACCACTGCAGCACCAAGAAGTGTCCTTGGATTCGTGACTATTCCATGATCCGTGCAAATAACGACTATGCCTGGCTAGCCGAGAGGACCGAGTGCGTCCAAACCTGGTGGGACAAACTTGACAAACCATCTTTGAAAGACGAGTTGAAAGCTGCGGTTGTTTTGGGAGCAAAGTTGAGAAAATTACCTAGGGGAGGTCCCTCAGAGGGAGAACAGTCGAAAGCTCGAAAAGGTGAGAAGCGTAAAGCCTCGTCAAGCCAAGGGAGGAACACCTCACAGAAACGGGTTAAAAGAAGTCACACGGATCAAAATCTATCCAATAAATAGTGTATTGAAGCCAATAGTCATCTAATCTCTACAACAAGCTTACACAGTACATAACAGTCTAGAGAGGGGAAGCACGACGTAAGACAATGTCCACACGTAGGGTTGTTAGAGAGCATGAAGAAGGCGAGGTCCAGTACATTCCTCTGTTGATGACTGTGAAGGTCATGCTATTACATGGTGACTTGCGAATTGGTGAGGAGTCAAAGGTGGTATCCAAACACGGGTACTGATGAGTCCATAAAGGACGAAAGAGCAACCAGATCATTCAATGACACAAGAGGAAACAAGCTTCTCTCCCCCCCCCCCAGACCAGACAATTCCATCAGACTGGACTGGTCCATGAACACCAAACTAGGCTACGAGCTAGGTCTGCCATGCGTCGCTCCAAGAGACGTGGATTCAACAACCCTGTAGACGGTACTCAAAGAAAATGACAAAGCCGAAGATCTCCAACTTGGCCCGACCAATTATATCGACGTCTAACCACCAGAACTTGGCAAGTGAGGTGATACTAGCAACGCCATTCTGATTTCCAAACCAGCTTAACTTTCCTTTGTAGTGTGTAATATTACTCGCACAAGAGAGTGTCGTACCGGTATAGCTTAAGGCCGTCACCAAGTTCTCGCATCGACTGATGAGTCCTTTCCTGTCGCCGATATTGTGTTAACACCCGATGATGCCGACGCGAATATCGATTCATTCCAAACCACCTGGCAATCAAAGCACCCGTTTAGCTTGTTTGCTTTGTACGATTCACGAGTGTGTCGGCTTGGAATTCAGAACTCAAGGACCCTTATAATTTACTTCGCGGTTCCGGAGCACGCCGATCGATATGTCACTCAACCGAAGTCTTCGTTTCTGAAGTCACAGGATTTTGCAAAAGTAAAACTGCTCGACGGCAAGTTTCTGGTGGAAGGTGAGGTTCGTGAAATGTGGAGGAACACTGAGATAAGAGTAATCAGGCCTACGGCTGGGTGGGAAGCAGCCATGAAGATCCTCACTGCGCCCTAACCAGTTTCCTTGCCACAGACAGGATAGGGAGAATATTGCAGGATCACAGAAGTAGTATCGTCGTTTCTTCACGATCCAGAGAGACGGTATTCTTACTGAGTACTCCAGAGTACCGACAAAGATGCAAAAGTACACAGCCACGCGTAGAGAGCCTCGCTAGAGGCTTTCGTTTCTTGACACTCGTAGGAAGAACATACACAATATATATATAAGTTGGCTTTATCAGCACTCCATCCAGATGGATGTCCACCCTACCTACCGAGACAAAAGCCAATGAATGTCATCCGTTTGTTCGCTGCGCACACTGTTGCGACGCCATTTCTGGTCACTCATTGGTGGCACCAGCTGGTCACTTTGTACTCAATAACGCCATGGCCGAATCATCTAGAGCAGTTGTTGAACAGTGCATGTAGAGATGCTAGCAGAGTGGCTGGTGAATTGGAGTGGGTGGCATTGGCGCTATCACAAATAGAAACTGCAGTTAATCTAAGCAAGCAGTTGTCTCTTGATAGATTTCATTAGCTCAACCTCGGAACATGTAGCTAGTGATTGATATCGCTATTTGCCCACAAAAGCGAAGTGAAGAGAATGAATGGCAAGGTTGCAGAGTGGAGTATAAAACCAATTAGGGGACAAGGTTATGCGGTATCACTGCACACGCAGGAGTCGAACAAGCACCATCTGGCGTACCGCTCGCTCGCTACCTGGTAGTTCTGTTGAAATCGGCTGCGTCCTTCCTTCTCTTTCTCGAGCGCCCTTTCGAGAATGGTTTCAATCAGCCTCCACTTTGATGAATTAGTCGTTCTATGCCACTGGAACGAGGTCATGTTGGGTTGCCCGTCTGTGTGATCACAGGTTTGGCAGCTTCGAGTCAAACGAAATATCAAGCTTCACTATGATGTTCCCCTCGAGGGATGTGCTACTTGAGGTGGTTTTCCAGTTCTTGCTGGAATCTTATAAATTGAAAAACGGTTTCGAGGTCAAGGCTCCCTCGCATCTTGGACGATTGCCGTCCAAATCGGTGTAACTCTTTCCCGTCGAATTCAATCGCTGTATCAGCGACCCACTCACTCAACGCACATGTCCAAGAATCACAGGTTGCAGTGGGTGCTTCTCTTCATAACAACATACTGTCCCGTACCATATGCGCTTGAGTGTTCATGCCAAGTCTTGTGTTAAGGTGGAGTTGCAACACCGTTAAGTGGATTGAAGCTCATTGCGGAGGGATGGGGTCGAGAAGTTAGCGAATCTTACGGAATCGCAGCCCTCTATTTCCTCACGCAAAACTGTAATCCCCATAAACCCATTGATACTCCGATAGAGACCACACCCCATCAGATACAAAGCAACCCCCGTGATAGCACCAACGCAGCCGTGGTCGTTGTTGAGATGGAAGTATTTAGGTTCACCGTAGTCATTGTCCTCGCGACACGCGTTGCCGCAGTTTCACTTTTCAAACTAACTTGAGTCAATGGAAATACGAAACACGAGACACAGCCCCACACTAGGGCAATGCGGCTTCGATTGAGGTCTGGTTAGCTAGAGGTATAGTGCCTCGCGAGCACATAGAGTCGAATGATCGGAGCATATGCTATGCGAGACAGAGAGTACAGTGCTCACTGCTCACAACGTGGTGTGCGCTCAGCGTGAACAAGCGCCTTGCAACATCACGGTGGTGCTCCAAACAACCACCAAACGAATCAGTGAACTAGCCTAGAAAGAAAGCAATCGCGGAACGAATGCTGCTGAACGAAGTCATGAATCAGATTGTCAGACAAGTGATACATCGCAGCAGTTGTCTATTGATCTTTGCGTGCACGACCAATGATGATGGCCTCGTTAGTTATAGTAGAACGTTCTTTATCGCTATCTTTTCTAAAGAGGAGGATAAGAAGAGTCAGAGCGTGCTGTTGCTTTCCATATTTCAATATCACCTCACATCTTCTTTCCCCGCATGATTCAAACGGAAGCAGTTAACGGAAATGGTATCTTTGGCGAAAAGTGTGACCAGTTACATAGTACTACCGTTGAAATAACGCTCAACGGTCAAATGTGCTGTAACATGTTTTCATATTGCCAGTGATTCTGACGGTACACGACGGTTGCGCTCCGTCTCACTTTTTGGGCGATTCACACGTATCTAAGTAAGATCGGAGTGCTACAAGCCGGTGGCAGCTCCCTCCAACATCTCATCTTTTCTGCCGTTCAATTGTTCTTCACCACCGACCATGAGATTTGAGCGACCACTCGTTCTTCAAGAGAAGTATTCATCAAGCAGCGACGAAGAGGACGGTCTCTCAGGACGAGAGCTGGTGCTTGAGGCACCGCCTCCAACAACGAGCAGTCAGTACCCAATCCACGTTTTGCGCGCTACAAGTT
>JAVCKV010013600.1:0-26027 GCA_032274145.1 Herpochondria borealis | reverse complement strand
CACAGCCTCAGTTCTGGCTACCGTGTGAGCGAGTTTGAAACCCGTTTGTCTTTGTTGTCCGCGCTTCCGGACAACCAAGACAAATTTGTGAGCGTGGTCTAACCTGTTTGTCTTGGTTATCCGCACGTTCGGACAACCAAGACAATAGGAGTAGAGTAATTCTCACTCGATTGCCTAAGTTGTTCGCAATTAATAAAATATGAGCGATTTTGGGCCATTTTTGTCTTGGTTGTCCGCGCGTGCAGACAACCAAGACAGGAAATTCAATTTTCGCTCACAGAAACATGCCCCAAATGACCCCAAAATGACATGCGGATAACCAAGTAGGCGATTCTAGCCCATATGAGCACATTTTGCCACCATGCGGACAACCAAGACGCGAAATTGGGTCATTTTAGAGGGGTATAGTATATGGCCCAAAAAACGGATGTCTTGGTTATCCGCGAAACCGCCCAAACACCCCTAAAAACGCCCTTTTGACTACATTGTCCGTCAGGAATATACCTACGCCCTTTTTTTTGTTTGTTCATATATTAAATCCATATATTGTGTGATATGTTTTCATTATATTGGAATAATCTAAATGTGTAATCATATATTGAATGCTTATATTGTGTGATATGTTTGCAATATATTGAAATAATCTAATTGTGTAATCATATATTGAATGCTTATATTGTGTGAAATAATACACATATATTGAAAAACTTTACTTGATCATAACTTTTCCTTTTTGCAACTTTTGCAATTTTGTCTTGTCAAAATGTATAACTTTTTATGCACTTGGTGTCGTATTGATATGTCCACTTCACAAATGTGTTAAGTTCACATGATTTGGGGGTTATTGTACTGGGGTGTCCACCTCTAAAATGTGGTACATTCACATGATTTGGGGGGTATTGTACTGGGGGTTGTTTGGGGTTTTTTGGGGGGTTATTCTACTGGGGGGTTGTTTGGGGTTTGTTCTTCTCATTTTCTTATGTTTCTGTCATACACTCTTAATGATGTCTTTGTACACCTCTACGATATATGTGCATTGGTCACTTCAAATTTCAATGACCGCCTTGGTGATCTTGAAAACCCCCTACCCCCCCCTTAACAACAAACACCCCTCATATATCTGTTGACCTATCATATGTATTGTACACACATCTTACCCGCGTACCATTTTCACAATAACATAACCCCCATATAAACCCCCCTGTCAAATTGGATCTACCTATGTACTTACCCTTTTCTTATAATTAAACCCCCTTACTATTGAAAAATGTCATGGGCGTTTTCCCTATCAACATAAACCCCCACATATATAAACCCCCTACCCACTACATGTAAATATCATACACTTTACTAATAAACCTTAACTGGGGCTTTCTTGCAATGTATACCACCTGCTACAACAATAAATATGTCTCAAACATCTGTTGGTCTGTAATATGTAACATGTACATCTGACTGCCGCATAATTACAATTAACCCCTAACAAATAACCCGTAATTACACAATTTTACTTCCCGCGGCTAGTTTTCTTAATTCATTTTTATTCCCCGCTCTTGTTTCATGACTTTCACTTATCGTGGGTACTTACATTACATTCGCATCTCCGGGTTTGTTTATTCAAACACTCGCGCTTATTACATGCGTTTCCCCTCATGGGGGGGTTTTCGCATCAATTTCACTCATCGGGCGATAAGTACAGTACTGTTTTACGTCGGGCGTAATTACATGAGTTTGACTTACCGTGCCATAATTCCCATTCTCAGTTATATCGGCGGTACGTTCATAAATCTTACTCCATGGCGGCAATATACCTACGCATGCAGTCCACAGCATAATTTTGTAATGCAAAAAGTAGCGATATGGCCTGGGATCAACGCACCCGTAAAATTGACGGATAACACGCACATACATCGATTGAAGCCTCGCTTCAACGATTTTCCCAAAATCCTTTGTTGCACGTCAGCGGCAAATACAGCCCGTACGCGTTCATGTTACATCGCAACTACATATAGGCGTTTCCCCTATCATGCGAAAATGAAATGAGTTTATTTTTCGCAGACACGTGACATCCAACCCGGAATATTGTGCTGCTATAATTAAACTAGATCATTTTCACAGACCCGTGACAGACACCCCGGAATATTATACTGAACTATATATATAGACACAACCCTAATCACCTCATTGTCCGAACACCCCCCTCTATATGGCCCAGAAACACGCATTTTCTTCATTGTCACGAAAGAAATAGCACTAAGGACACCCCCGGAATATTGTAGTGCGAAAATAAAATTAGTTTATTTTTTGCAGACCCGTGACATTCAACCCCGATTATTATGCTGAAATAATTAAATTAGATTATTTTCACAGACCCGTGTCAGACACCCCAGAATATTATACCGCGAAAATGAAATGAGATTATTTTTCGCAGACCCGTGAAAACAACCCCTGAATATTATGCTGCGAAAACATAATTAGACTATTATCGGAGACCTGTTCCAGTCACTTGGAATAGTACACTGTGAAAATCTAAATATGCCATTTTTCTCAGACCCGTGACAACCACCCCGGAACATTGTGCTGCGAAAATCAAATTCGATTTTTTTCGCAGACGCGTGACGGACACCAGGGAATACTTTACTGCGCAAATGAAATCAAATTCAATTTTTTTCGCACATCTGTTACATACACCACGCAACAATACTGCGAAAATCAAATTAGATTATTTTTCGCAGACCCGTAACATTCACCCGGAATGTTACACTGCTGAAATCAAATTACACCATTTCTCTCAGACCCGACTCAGACTAAAAACGACGATGTGCACACAAAGTAATGGTTGTTTAATGTTCCGTATACCATACCTCGTTCATTCAAAGTCGGAATCATCGCTGTCCACCGGCATTTCAAAAGTGCCAGTACCACGAGCAAAACGAAAGCAGACTTCATCTACGAATAGGGCACGCGGTCCCAACCATAAACTTATGCCCCTATAGATCCTTAGCTTTCCCTTTCCGATAAACTTGTTCGTTACCAACCATTCTAAATGACCGTCGAAGGTCTCCGGGTCGATCCGCATCGTACCAGCACCCGACAACACCTCTTCGTATGTTGCACGGCCCCCATTTTTCATGACACTGGCCTTGATGACTTTATATACGTTTTTCCCATCATACCTGACGTACTCCTCTTCAATTTCGTTAAACACGGTGGAGTACGGAACGAACGACACGTAGTGTTCACGTGCGAATGCGTCGTACACCACACCGATACGGTGGTATCCATTTAAGTAAATGGTGAACAGAGAAATGTTCTCTCAAACGGCTTCTACCTCTCGCAGGATGATCCCGTAGCGAGTGTACCTAGATTTCAATTTCATTGACTCCGGGCGTGGTGCGATCCCCATCAAATCAAAAATTTCGCGAAGTGGAATGACCTTTTCAACAGACATCGTATTCAGTAGATGGCTGGCTCTCCCAACGAACTTGTTCATAATTTTCAACGGTACATTTGCAAATCTATTGTCCTTCATGTTGTTCACAACGTCCCTCTCTGTGTCCAAGTCAACCATATCCAAACCCTGAATATAGAGCCTCACACGACTCTCGGAAGCCACTTCAATGTCTGCATTATCTGCATCACGCTTCTTCTTCATATCATAAGAGTACTGAGAGTTCAAGTCCTCAATGTTCACTCCGTCACTGTGGAGGTTATTGAAATGCCAGAGACCCTTGCGCCCCTTTGGCTTGTTCTTCGGTACGTCCTTTGAGGTGGGCGCCATCCCAGCCTGATCATCGATCCCCTTGGTTCTTTTTTCATAAAATTGGGGTATCATACCTTGCGTACGACGAGGGCCATGTTTCTTCCCCTTCCGGATAGCCTTCACGACGCTGTTATGTTCCTGTTGAAAGAAATCACCAATGTGGGTTTGTTTCCAACCAGAGTTCTCCATTTCGGAAACTTGTAAATCCAAATTTGTCTTGCAAGCACCACATTTCTCAGCAGTAGACATAACTGGTGTATGGGCCAGAGTCTCCTTACACAACATGTGGACCTATATACTATTACCACGAAAATGAGGTGTGCATTAGATATATATTACCATGTGTGTCTTTCTCCAAATGTTGCGAAAATAGAATGGTCCCTATTTTCGCAGAGAACTAGTTCATACAATATGAATATATATATAAAGTGGATCTCTGCGAAAATTAAATGTATCCTTTTTCGCAGGATATAGAATTGTCCAGGAAATTCATGTCTGCGGAAATCAAATGAATTTAATTTTCGCGGAAGCAAAAATTCAAGACCCGAGAGAGTCATTTATGAAAAGCATGTACTACGAGACCTCTTCTCGAGACCGAAACAATACTATCAATTCTTACGCAGTCTCTTAGAGGCGGAGTTGTTCGGTCCATGAATATTCGATCTCTTTCCAGTGATCATAGGAGTCCCGCGCACACCGGTGGTTTCACCGTCGTTCACAGCAGCACTTTCGCTCCCCGTGCTTGGATATTCGTCATCACTTGAACCATCATTTTCACCACTACCAAGGTCGTCATCTT
This sequence comes from Herpochondria borealis, assembly GCA_032274145.1. Taxonomy (NCBI): domain Eukaryota; phylum Rhodophyta; class Florideophyceae; order Ceramiales; family Ceramiaceae; genus Herpochondria; species Herpochondria borealis. The sequence continues at coordinate 21,465 of JAVCKV010013600.1, read as the reverse complement.
GGTAGTCTGGGTCTTCGACACCATCATTCTTAGCCGGTTCAACAATCTCAACCTCAGGCTCATTGTTATTGCCTGTCATAAACCGGGTAACCTGCTCAAGGTTTCCGACGAACCCGTACTCCCCCATGAGGATGTCGTTGTCCATTTCAATTGGAACACCAAGTCTTTCCTCGAACCTTCTCTTCACTGTTTCCTCATTCACATAATCCTTCAGATGCCCCTTCATGCAACTCATAGTCAGGACAGTGGCGATTCTTACTGCAGCCTGGAGAGTAGTTTCGTCTACTTTCTTGTTGTTCCCAACAACAACATCGTTATATGTTCCAAAAAGGGCATTGCCGAGGAGAATTGAATTTCCACTGCGCCACGTAGGAAGAGCCTTGGCTTTCTCGTACACCTTCACTCCAGTGTTCCGTTCCGAGAGTCTCGTAAGGGTTCGAGCAGTCATGGTGCGACGTCGAAGTGAGTGTAGTATTTTCCCTTTCTCCACACCATCCTTCTCAGTACCACGACTGATGAACGCCTCGGCCCTGAACGCCATTTTTTGTTCCACCTCAGAGCGGAACTGAACCATGAGAGGACTGCGGAAGGCACTGTCCCTCACTGTACCAGACGTGGCATGTGCGGTTGTAGCAGCTATTTTTTTCGCCCCACAGGGACGGTCTGACGGACCAGCAACGTTGTTTTCCGCTGTGCCTTTCACAGGACCATCACCAGATCCGTCCGGTTGTGATACACTCAGGAGGTTCACTTTTGAGTTGCGGTCCTTCTTGAATGCCATAACACACCGCCCGATTCTCGAATTCATATTCGTACGATCCCAAGTCTCTTCAGAGATTGAACTGGCTGCGTCTTCGAGAATTTTAAATACTTCGAGATCCAGCATGGGACTTCCGATGAAAGTCGGGAATCCGCACATGGGATGACGATGATTGAAACATACGAGCTTCATCCTGTCCTTCTTCTTCGACGACATCCCCTTCGGAGATAGAAAAGGTGGCTCCCCGGACCCCTCTAGTTGAGCTAGGATGATGTCGAAACGAAGGTCACTGTCGTTTTCTGCAACGGACTTGAATAACTTGCGCAAGGCTGGAATTGATTTTTGAATGATGAGACAGACTTCCTCGTCCCACGCCTTCATGGATCTTTCACGTGTCTTGGGGTGATGAATTCGGACATTCTCATATCCTCTGTCCTTACAGAAGGAGAACCACTTTTCCCTGCCTGGGGGATAGTGCCAACCGTAGACCTCAAAAAAGGAGTACACCGGCATAGACGTCAGGTCCGCATCAGACTTTGGACACCTTGTGCTGAGTGGCAAAAGGAGATCCAACGACTTCAGCCCCAACACACCAAACAAGATTGAACAGAATGCCCTAATGATCCCACCAGAAATCTCCAATGCTGTCCTGAACTGCACAATCTTGGCATTAGATGTGGCTCCGACCTTGTACTGCTTGAGATGATGGTTGAGGCGGTCTCGCTCCTGTTCGTCCTCCCCCGATTCCAACACACCGACCCAGGAGCACAACGGAGACCGCTCGCCATTGCGTGCAGCCAAGACGTTCTGATCCATGAGTAGAACAGCCAAGGCACTGTGAGCACATACGATTGGAGAGATGATCAACTCACGCTCCATCACCATCAAAGTGATACTGGCCAACTTCTCGTGGTTTTCCGTCGGATCAAGGCGAAACCTTGACGGGCTCATACCGAAGATGGAAGTCACGAGTGAATTGTTCCGTGTCCTCGACTCATCGAGATTCACAACGTTAATGTCCATTGGATGTAATATCTGTGATAAATCCGACACAACGCCAACATGATCAGAACCACGGTCCTCAAGCGCTTCAAAAGCCGACGTATTTGCAAACTGACCGCTCACAAATTGAAGGTCGGTTGTACACGCCGTGCATCGATGCACCAGCTTTCCGGACTGCGCGTCCTTCTCAAACGTACCCCGAAGAAATGCAAGATCAACCTGATTCAAGTGGCTGGTAACCCCGTCCGTTGTTGAGTTCGTCTTGGTCGACAGTTTTTCCCTAAATAGATGAGCAAACTGGCCATTCCGGCCTGGAATCTTCATCCCTGATAGCATCTGTGTAGCGTCAAACTTCACAGGATTGAAACGCTTCTTCGCAGGTGTCGGGAAGGATGTCAACATATTTTCCGGCTGGAGTACTCCAGTAATCTGAATCATCTTCTGATCGACACGACGCGCCATGGTCATACGGGTTTCAGACATGACGAGGATCTTACCAATGAACCCCATCGCAACAGAAGCATGGGTCAGTTGGTTGAGGCCAATGGCAACATCTTTCATGACGAGGCGAATGAACGATTCGCGCGACATGTCATCTGGCTTAAATTCCATTTGTTTTTGCGGAACCACAGCAACCTCGAATACAACTGGAATATCTATCTTGAAGTTACGAATGGTACAAACACGGTTGTTACCATCGACTTGCAGGAGGCAGACCCCATCGGGAACGATGTACCTCTGAAGATCCTTGTTGTACCACGAGGCTGGGACCTTTGGGTGCGTCCCATTCTTGAAACCGTACATGACACCAACCTGGGCGCTTAAGGCCTCGTCCTGAAACTCATGGACAATGAGGTCATCCTCATTGACGAGGGGCTCATCGAAATCTTCTTCGAAGATGATTGCACATGCGGTACCAGCCTTCTGAACCCAGGTGTACTTGTTGTTCCCCATGTGCAACATCTCCATACACTTTTGCATCCCACCAGCAGTAGTCGAATCACGAATACGACTGTGCGGATGGAAAACTGGCCCTCCACACCCGCTTGGTCCGTCGAATTTGACATGACTGACCTTTTGCTCGAAAACGACATGGGAGGAACTCCCGGGGGGTGCGACGAACCATGTTTGGAAGATGGAGACCATTTCCTTGACACCTCTGTCCGTATTTGCTGCATCGTATGACTTAGAAAGATCCAAGGTTGTAACAGCAGAATTGGTCGAAGGGACGTCAGCATGTTCGTGAGCTACCGGTTCTGGAGCGACATTCGGCTCAACCATCTGAACGTCTTTCGGGGAAGGAGACGATCGACCTTGTTCACTAGGCTCAGGGGCGGATGACTCTTGCGGCGATTTTGGAGGAGGGGCGGAGGCTGATGGGATAGGAGCCGTGTTCTTCGCCCGATCAGAAGGGCCTAAATGAGGCTCACGCACTTCGTCACCCGGGGTAGGTGCGTCGTTGGATTGGTCGACTGGGACGTCGCGTGGTGTCTGCGAATTTTCAACGGCTGGGGTTTTCGCAGCCTCATCTTCCCGAGCTGCAGCGAGATTCTCTGGATGCGGAGTACCTGCGCAGCGTGGGGTGTCTCCGGCAGCTTCGGGGTTGGACGGAGGAACAGGTTGACCAGGTTTACTCACCCCATCTTCACCCTGCGGTTTTACAGGGGATTTCTTTTTCGCAGGAACGGAAGCTCTCGTAGATTTTTCCGACGTGTCGTCCTGCATAGATTCGTCAGTACCAGGTGTGCCACGAGCTAAAGTGTGAACCCTGTTATGAATGGACCCAACATCCATATCGTCGTCACTGTCAGGGATTAATTCTGCATGTAATTGTGGTTGTCCTTGCTGGTCTTTCTGTGCAACCGACTGGTGCGTAATCGGCTCATGCTGTTGCGGCTGAACAGGGGCAGTCTTGGGGGGGACACAGGATTGTGGTTGTAATACTGGCGACCTGGCGATACCATGTCGAGTTCGGGAAGATGTACGATCGCGGACCCCAGACGGGGAAAGCTTTTTTGGTGATGTACCAGTACCACCTGAAGTTTTGGACTCCTGTCGGACTTCCTCGATTGTTTTTGACCGTAGTCCTGACAGCTGCTTCTTCTTCTTTCCACGGGTTTCAATTACCCGAGTCTTAGGTCCACCTTTGGATGCCTGTGTTTGCGGATTTTTGGCGCCTGGTATTTCCGCAAGCGCTCCGGCATCTTCCCATGTATCATCTGGGGAAGAAGGAGAGTTTTCCTGCGATTTTGGAGTGCATGGAATTTTCGCAGGCGTCGCTCTGCCAGCAGATTTTCGCCGGTCGCCCCGTGCCGCTGGTGCCGGCCCTTTCGTACAGCGACTCCTTCCCTTATACACGGTACCGACAGGACTGTGCTTATCCGAATTACGTCGATTATTCGCATGCTCTGCTTGTTGGTTATCCGCAGATGACGAACCGCCGCATTCAGGGCCGGACCCTTTCTTCGGAGACATCAATAGAGCGCGACGGGTTACTTTTGAATTTCCAGCGCTCGGAGTTTTCGCAGAAGTCGCTCCGTCGGGTGCCTGCAGATTTGGAGCGCGCTGAATTTTCGCAGACTCTTTGGTTGTTGCAGGCTGCGGATTTCCAGGGCGTGCCGTTTTCGCACCTACACTCCGCGGATTCCGGGAGCTCGGGATTTTCGCAGGTGGGCTTGTTTCCTCTCTTTGCGAAAATGGGATGCGTGGTGATTTCGCAGATATCCCCGGTTCGGGTTCGCAGTTTTTTACCGTTTCAGAAACGGTTTTAGAGCTAGAGGGTGCGGTGGCGAGTTTTTCCGCGCAGCGTTCTGAACACGTGTGAGACGTGTTCGACAGTGACGCTTTGGTCGCGCAGTTTGGGTGGAAAGGAGAAGTACAAGCCGCGCAGGACAGGAACTGCTTCACTTCTTCGCAGATGTGAAGCTCACACCCAACTATTGCGCAAGGGGTGTTTCGTGGAGCTTGGGACATGCAGAGGAACGGGAGGGGAACGAGGGGTGGGCTGCGTGTGATGGAGAGTGCAGTTCGGGTGGGGGATGTAAAGGGGAACAAAGGAGAACAGAGGAGATGTGTGCAATCGCGACGACGGAGGTGTTCGGGGGTTGATAGACGCGTCGGGAGGGGAGGGGGAGGGAGGTGAGGGGAGTGAAAAAATAAAACGCTGTTGCGTCGCGCGCCGGTGTGATATGCGCACCGGCGACGTTCACTACGCGGTGTGTGAGCTCCCTGTGGTGTATATCCTATCAGTGTTTCAATATTAAAATTAATAAAATTATGGTTTTGTACAGGACCAGGTACTGTATTCTGTTGGCTAGGGTATCGTTAAATATAATATTGATTCACAGTTATTTGAGTGTATCGACATTGTCGGTACAACACGGTAGATACACTCAAATAAGTGTCGGTACGACATTGACACTTTGGAGAATTTGTGTGATACAGTAGTGGTGGTCGTTGGCGGCGACAAGAAAAAAAAGTCAACCCGTGCAAACCCCATCTCATATGTTTATACTAAAAAACTAGGTGTGACGGCGCACAGGCCAGAAATGTAGAATTTATTAATAAAATTAAACTTTCTCGCGATGTGCGTGACGGCGCACAAAGAGACGGCACCGGGCCTTGCACGCCACCTGTCGCCCCAGACACCACGCTAACCGGTTAGCTCGCCCTACTCACGGCGGAGGAGCAAGCATCGAGCCCGAACGATACGGAGCCGCGAAAACGGTGGTGGTGCCGTCGTTCTGCCCGTCTTCCTCGTCCACCTCGTCTTCGAAATCATCGACGATAAGGGCACCGACGTGGCGTAATGGAGCTCGCGATGTCACGTACCGCGCACGGCAACCCACAGTCCGTCGCGTTGTAACCGCCGCTCATGGCCGCGTGCACCTCGACTGGTTGTGCGCCCTCTGGCGAGAGCTAGTGCGTGTGCTGGGACGACGCCGCGGGGAGGTGTGACGCGATGGACTGCGCGTGCAACTGCGTGAGCACGAGCGGCGGCAGCTACGTGCCGTTCTTTGCAGTGGGATCCGGCGTCTTGTAGTGCGGGACGCTCCCGCAGCTATTCTTGATCCAGAGCACGGCGGAAATCGGCGGGATGTTGATTGAGGTGGCAGAGTCCTGCTGCTCGACCGTCGGCGTCGAAAGGGGTTGAGCTAGAAGCCGCGATGCGGTGCCGCAGCTGATCGGGCGTCGCGTGGTAGCGCCGCTGCCTCCACTTCGGCAGCGGTGGCGGTGGTGACGGAGCGGTGATCAGGCTCGGCAGCAGGTGGGGGGCCGGCGCGGACGCGACCGGGGCCGGCCCTTCCCTTCACGTGCGCCAGGCCGAACGCCCCGGGCGGTGGTCGCGGCGGGGGACGTGGCAGCGGGATGAACGCGCGCGACGTGAAGGTCGGCGGCGGGCAGGACGGCGTGCCGGGAGGTAGCAGCGGGAGGATCGGGCGCGACGTTAAAGTCGGCGGCCGGTACGGCAGCGTGCCGGCGGCAACGGCGTCCGCGTCGGTCGTGAGTGTCGGAGACTAGGCACAGCGGCCAGGGCGCACAGCGACATGGTGGCAGTCGTGGTGGACGGCGACTTGGGGCGCAGTGGGACTGCGTGGAAGAAGGGTGGCAGCGGAAACGGCGCCGGCGCTGGCGGAGGTGGCGGCGGAGGCGGCGGCAACCGGTATGCGGGCGCGGCGGTGGGTCGGGGGGTTGTGCGTGTGTGACCGTAGTCGGGCCCTTCATGTTCGCCAGGCCGAATGCGGCGGCGACGGCGGCGGCAGCGGGGGAAACGCGCTTTTCTTGAACAGCGGCGGAGGGCGCGCCGGTTATGGTGGTTACAGACTGGTAGCGGCGGCAAGGGTGTCCAGCGACATAGTGGTGACCGTGGAGGACGGAAAGGTCGGGCGCGGCGGTGAACCGTGGCGAGACTGGGCGCGGCGGGCAGGGCGGCCAGATACATGGTGGCAGCCGTGGTGGAGCCCGAGGTCGGGCGCGGCGGAGCGTTTGGCCTTGTGGGGCAAGGCGACAGCGGCGGCGGCGGTGGCGTGTGTCGGTGGATGGGCGAGACGGGCGGCGGCACGACCACGTCTGGTAGTGGCGGCGGTTTCGGTGGCGGCGGCTGAGGCGCATCGGGCTCTGGTCTGTGTGCGGGCATCGGGTTGACGGGGACGGGGATAGAGGTTTAAGCCGCCCGTCGCAGGCCGCCCGCCCGTACATCGCTGACTTCCGACGGCTACTCGCTGTCCGCCAATCGCCGACAAGAGCACATAGACCGCAGTCAGTGGCTGCGGCGATTGCGTGTGAACGACAGCGCCGGCGTGCGGTAGTGGCTTTCTTGGTGGTGTTCGCAAGGCAGAGAACAGAACGGACTACAGTGACGGCGGCGGGTGCAAAGCTCGTCAGCGCTGCGGAACAGAATTTTGGGACGGCGGCAGGAGGAGCGGCCGCCGCAAAGGCAGACTCGGTTGACGGTGGTGGTTTGGGTAACGCACGCTAGGGCTATTTAAAAATAAAATTGAAAATTGTGATACGTAAACGTGCACGACGCCACGAGCCTCGCCGATATGCACCACACATTCTCTGCTTGGTTTGTACAGTACTGCGGCAACAGTACATACTGAGGAAAAGTACACTAAGTTACTAAAAGTAATGTAACCTTCTGCAATTTGATAGTGCTTTTTGACCCATAACTGCCGAAATTAATGTGTGTGACAACAGTTTGAACCCTACACTATTTTCGGGTAACAAGAATTGTAAGAGGCATTCAATATAATCTTGCAAATTACTGTCACGAGATGCGAAGCTCAAAAAAGGTTTAAATCGGTTTATTGGAGCACGTGCAATTATTCAAGTATAAATTTATGCATTTACGTATGTATTTATTTATTTCTTTCTTTGTGTATTTCTTTGTGTATGTCTTTGTGTATTTCTTTCTGTATTTCTTTGCGTATTTCTTTCTGTATTTCTTTGCGTATTTCTTTCTGTATTTCTTTGCGTATTTCTTTCTGTATTTGAGCACGTGCAATTATTCAAGTATAAATTTATGCATTTAAGTATTTCTTTGTGTATTTCTTTCTGTACTTCTTTGTGTATTTCTTTGTGTATTTCTTTGTGTATTTCTTTGTTTATTTCTTTGCGTATTTCTTTGTTTTTTTGCGTATTTCTTTCTGTATTTCTTTGCGTATTTCTTTCTGTATTTCTTTGCGTATTTCTTTCTGTATTTCTTTGTGTATTTATTTCTGTATTCATTAACGAATTTATTTCTATATTTTTTTAGATATTTATTTCAGAGTTTCTTAATCTATTTATTTTTTTCATTATTTATGTATTTATTTCTGGTTTTATTTCTGAATTTATTTCTGTACTTATTTCTGTATTAATTTCTTTATTTATTTCTGTGCTAATTTCTTTATTAATTTCTGTACTTATTTATATACTTATTTCTGTATTTATTTATATATTTGTTTCTGTATTTATTTATATATTCGTTTCTGTATATATTTATATATTTGTTTCTGTATTTATTTATATATTTGTTTCTGTATTTACGTAGAATTATTTTGAGTATTTTATGTTATTATTTATGTTATTATTTTTGGAATTAGTTGTGTATTTATTTCTGGTTTTATTTATGTATTTATGGATTTAATTGTGTTCTTCTCTGCTGACAGCAGTGGTTGCTACTGATGGTGGACCAAATTGGGTCTGGGAGTATATATATTAAACTGAGGAACATCGGAAGTCGTTTGGTTTTGACCGAACTAAGCTTCTCAACTACTCAATTACGTGTGCGATGGATGGGGAGGAGGAAATTTTCGAAAGTCTGATACCAGATGCTGTGGAGGGTATAGCGGTACGAACGGAAAGGGAGGAGATAATTGTAGATGAGAAGATAGAGGTTAAAATAGGGGAAAAGGTGGTAGCGGCAATGACGAAGGAGGAACGAAGGAAGCATTTCGCGAGGGAGCGGCAGCGGGAGAGACGCAAGAACCCTGAGGTAGTAAGGAAGGAAAGGGTGGCTGCGAAAAAAAAACGCGTCGAAAAATCGCAGCTCCCGAGGTCTGAGAGGACGGACCTCGATAAGCAGCGTGATCGCATGGCAGCTCACCGTGCCAAGAAGAAGGTTCAGAAACTACCTACAGTCAATATTGCGGGTGGTTCAGCTGCGGATGATGCGGACGCGGTGGAGGTGTCTCATCTTTATACGCTGCGCAAGGTCGTGGAGGTGAGGAAAAAGGTAGTTGTCTACCACGATGTACAGGACGCTGGGGACTGTGACACGTTGGAAGGACAAGTTCCGGTTTTTAAGGTCCTACCTTCTACGGAGTCAGGTGGGCGTATTTTGGTACCAGCTAAGGAGGCTGTAATGCGCAATTCGGTGTTGGTTGGGGCGCAGAATGAAGGGGATGATGGAGGCACGGTTTCACGGAGGTTGGGCGGGACGCGGTCGGGAGAGAGAGGACACAGAAGAATTTCCAGTATGGATTTAATTGGGATAGAGGCGGAGGGAGTCTCTCTGGGGGAGGGAACTATGGAGGGGGAGGGGTTAGATAGTCAGGAGCGCGAGGAAGAGGAGCGAGGAGATGGGACGGAGGATAATGAGGAAGTTGAAAACGAGGACGGAGATGCCTTGCCCACGAAGATCGCGGAGGTAACGTCTGCGGCAGTCGAGAAGGCGACTGCGAACAAGGCAGTCGTTCCGAAGGCGACGGCAACGAAGGTTGCCGCGACGAAAGCCGACAAGTAAATAACCGACGCTTCTAGGACCGCCTCGAAGACGGTGGCCGCGTGCAAGGCAGTCCCGTCTAAGGCCAACACGTCGAATGCCGGCATGTCGAGGACGACTGGGGGGTTAGTCGCCACGTCGAAGATCGCCGCATCGAAGGCCGACGCGACGAGCAGTGAATAAGACGGCCATGGGGATGGACGTGCTGGTAACTTTGATGGAACGCAAGAAAAAAGTGACGAAGTTATCTGTTTTCGACCCGCATATGTGCGCATGTATGTCTATGTATGGTTTACTGTGTGTATCTATATGCCTATGTGCTCCGTAGAGTACAAGCGTTGAGTGTAAACTTGTAAGTGGGTGAGTCAGAGCGGCGGCGGCGGCGGCGACGTACCGCCCATTGCAGTGTGGTCAGACGTATTGTAGGGCGGCACGCGCGCGCGGCGGTTCTTGAACCAGAGCAAGGCGGACAGTGGCGGGATGTTGATCGAGGTGGCACGGTTCTTCAGCTCGACCTTCCACGCCGAGGGGTTGAGCTCGAAGCCGCGATGCGGTGGCGCACCTGGTCGTGCGTCGCGCGATAGCGCCGCTCCTTCGACTTCGGCAGCGGCAGTGGTGGCGGCGGTGCGGTGTGCGGGGGCGGCAATGATTGCGGGGGCGGCGCGTGCGCGACCGAGGTCGGCTTCGCGTACGCCGGGATGAACGCCCCGGGCGGCGGTAGCGGCGCGGGAGACGGCAGCGGGACGAATGCGAGCGATGTAAACGTCGGCGGCAAATAGGACGGCGTGCAGGCGGCAACGAAAGCCGCTTCTGTCGTGGTGGCTATAAAATGAGCGCGGCGGCCAGGACGCCCAGTGAAATGGAGCCGGTCGTGGGGGACGGCGTCGTCGGGTGCGGCGGGACCGCGGGAAGGCGGCTGCGGGAACGGCGTTTGCGGCCGCGGCGGGTGCGGGTGGATGAGCGAGGCGTGAGCGACAGGACCAGGTCCGGGAGCGGCGGCGGCGACGGCGGCGACGGCGGCGGTGCGGATGGATGAGCAGGGCGTACGCAGCACGACCAGGTTCGGGAGCGGCGGCGGCGGCGTTGTTCGCGTTGGTGCAAGCGGGGTTGCGAGTGCGCGTGTGGACGTGGACTTCAAAGCGGAAGCCGAGGTGAGGTTGGGACGCGGGGGCGGTGTCGCCGAGGTAGAGTCTTTGCTGCGAGGTGGTGTGCGCGACAATCGTGGTATTGTACCTCGTGCGGAAAATGCCCATGTACGTCTCGACAACATCGAAGCGCTCCCCGATCGCGTATTTGCTCTATTGGAGTAGACGGGGCGTGGGTGCAGGGGTGGTGTGGCGTGTTGAGGCTGTATGCAGTGGCGAGGCGAGACGCGAGTGACGGGTCGAAAGGAACGGCCGAGTTACCGCGCGAGCAGAACAGCTGGATTGGTGGGGACGACGGCAGCGAGGTGTGCGCATTCGCGTCGTTCGGGGCGTTGCATCTAGACGCGATGCGAGGCAGGGCTAGCACACCTTGCCACACTTGAATGTCCCGACCATCACGCACTTCTCTTTCATAAGTCTACATGGCCGCAGGCGGCCCGCCGCAAGCCGTCCGTCCCAGGCGGCTGACACCAGACCGCCCCCAGCAGGCCGCCCGCAGAAGGCTGCCCGTAGCACGACTCCCGCCGCGGGCCACTCGCCGCGGGCCGCTCGCCCCGGGCCGCTGGTCGCAGGCGAGTGGCCGGAGAAGGACAGCAGACTCGAGTTATTTTGCTATGGCGGCGGTGGGCTGGTTGAGCGGGAACGGCTTTACGGCATGAAGAGCGGGCCTAGGTGCAGGTGGATCACAGGCGGCCGACGGGGGCGCAATGCGGCGACAGGAAGAAGTGCCTGGGGGGCGGCGGTGCGGCGCCATGGCGGAAATACATTACCTCGTGAGCGGCGGCAAGGGGAGGCGGCAGTAAGAGGTCTGGCGAAGGGCGACGAAGTGGCTGTACGAGGGCTTGCGGCGCCGGAACGTCGTACCCGGGAGGCGGCAGGAAGACCTGGGCTGATGAGGGCGGGGATGTGGCTGTCCCAGGGCGTCCGGCGTCGGTCTGTTGTGGGTCAGGAGGCGCCAGGAAGACGTGAGCCGGCGGTGGTGAGATGGAGTTGGGAGACTCCGCGGCACGCCGAGTGCAGGCCGCACGCCACACGCCGCGCGCCGCAGGCCGCCCGCCGCAGATCAGCGTGGTAGGAGGAAGTGGTACGAGGAAGTGGAGGAACATGCAGATCGGCGAATGTGCGAGGTGGAAGCATTCAGGCATTTCGGTGCACCACCGTCGGCCACAAGCGCCAGCCATGAACTTGGAAATTTTTAATAATTTATAAGTATAATTTTTTTATTAAAATATGGCAATAGACACGACCATAACAACTAAGCGTCCTAAACGTTGACTGCAAGAGGTGGGTGGGTATGTACAGTGTGGTGATAACGGTGCAGATACTCGTTAATATTTTGCTCACCATAGGCCCTTCAGCCACGGGTTCCAGTGTAATTTAGAAAATGTCCTGGTATACGGACTGTCCGTACGGGAGCAGATTATTTAAATTGCTGGGTATGAAATTTTACGCATATATTTTCATTTATCAACTTCAGATTAGGATAGAAACGACAAGTGCACATGGGATATTATAATAGACTGTACACAGTTTTCTCCCGAACAGTGCACACCCCTCAAAGTGAAATAAACCAGTACAGTGACCGTGACCTGACACAAAAAGCACGGATTCGATACCTGTCGCAGGTCTAAAGAGCACGGTATGTCATTCACCACTCTATTTAATTAGTGTAATTGATACTATAAGGCCTTCCTTCATTTCACAGTTATTCCTATAATAAGTGTCAGTGGATCTCAATAGGGAGGACAGTAAATATATGTAAATCCGTTTTACAGTTGTTGACACTACTGTTTCCGGTACATTTTAGTGTCCATTACAGGAGCATACCCAAAATGATATACAGTCACGGTAAACTGAGAGTGTATGTGGGAATTATATTTAAACATTTTTTAAAATGTATCATAAAATAAATTTTGAATAACCGTTCTCAGTGTATTACAGCTGTGACACTCCTCCAGAAAAATACAATTATGTAGAAATGGCGCGAATCGTAACTGATAAAAAGAAGAGGTGGCACAAAATAAATACGAATCCCAACATACCACACCCCACCACAACCACCGCCCCCACCACCGCCCACACCACCTCCGCCCCTCACACAGCCACCGCGATCCGCTCCGCAACACGCCGCAACATCGCCGCCCGGCACACCGCCTCCCACCACCGTCAGACCGCACCGCCCGCCGCGCCGCCGCACACCACACCGCCGCCCGTCAGCACACCCCGCCAGCCGCGCCGCGGCACAGTACACCGCACGCAACGCCGCCTTGCTATCGCCCCACACACCCCATCGCACCACAGCATCACCGTCGCGCATACTGCCACGCCGCCGAACTCTCCTGACGGCGTCGCCCACGCGCAACCCCGATGCGCACAACTCCACATCCCGCGAATGTTGGCCTCCGGGCCAAACAAAAATGCCCATCACCCCATCACCCGAACACCGCCACGAATGCAACTCCAAAGTAAGTTACTCACCACCACAGTCGGGCGACAGCCCACCATCACTGTAATGCACCATTGCTTACAGTGCTTTTTTCGGAAAGTTTATTCTTTCCAGGTAGTGTCGTCCATCCATCCTGCGAAAAAAATATCAATAGTAATTCCGCAGCCTGCAGGATATCCACTCACACCCTGGAGGTACTGTTTGGGAAAGATTACACAAGGAGGGAAAAGGCCTCATCAATTTCGATCTTCGTACGAACTAAAGCTGCGAAAAAAAGGATAGTAATTCCGCAGCCGGCGCGGCAACACTTACAATTGTAAGTATTGAGCAACTGGGAAATGTGAAATATGAGTTGGTCGTTTTGTCACCTCATTGGAGATACCATCTTCTATTACTGAAGAAGGTGAAATATGACGTTGCTCCGCAGACACAATGAGACCTGCTGCAAAAAATATATTGATTGTATATTCGCAGACCACACGACAGTAGCCGGCCCAGAGAATATACTCGGGGATGAAATTTCTCTGGTGGTTTAACGGGATAGAGTAATTTGAACATATTCACGATGTGTTTGCGTCAATAGAACAAGGTTGGGTCACATATGCAGTTGTGTTCTCCAACCGATACGGTCGGATAAAGAACAACTACAGGGAGTGTCTGGTTTTCAGTAACTGATTATATGATGTTCACATTCGGCCAGGAGCAAAACAAGGTACATTAACATGAATGAACGTTTCAAGTACGTCTAGTAAAAAAATTGAAGGGGTCGAAGGGATTCGAGTTGCTAATTTTGGACTTCAGAAAAAAGGGATTATGGTACCTTGCGAAAATAAAGTTCGTGGAAAATCCGCAGAATTAAAAGCATCGTGTGATCACAGAAAGACAAGGACATGTGTTTAACACGAATAGTGCACGTTCGACTTATAGAAGGAACTCCATCACTTTGAGGGCCTGGGCGACAATTGGTGCCATCACGCAAACGCCGGGGCGATGCGTACTATTGTCGGTGCAAAGCCAAGAAACCAAGTCTTCCAAAGAGAGGTCAGCCGGGACCGTGTCATACTGTTGTATGATATGGAGCATGCGACTGTCTTGTATAGCAGCGAGGCATAGCAGCATAACACTTCGGTACGGGCAGTTGTTGAAGTTACCATACTCGTTTTCGCTGTTACCGTGTCCAAGGTGTATATACGATCCATTGATCGTCCTCAACCCACAAACGAAACACTTGTTCTTCCATGTATTCTTCACAGTCAAGCACATACCTGCATCATGACCTTTTCCCAAACACTTAAGGCACCTATTATTACTACACTTTCTGTCGTGTGTGTGTCGCGGAAGCCTCGTATATGTCTCATAACAGGCCCGTCCAATACGAAACAAGCAAGGAAGACAATGCTCGTTCAAAACTTTGGCAAGCTCCCGCAGATCATTCAAAACCGTCACCTCTTCACTTTTCGACAGACGAGCAAGTGTAGGTGTAGGGGTACAGTCGCGAGGCGTGGTACCTCCTCTTTGCGGCGGTGTACCTTTTGAAGCTTTCTGAAACATCAATGTCGTTTGCTTCAGCTGCTTCCTATGTGTGATGGGCTTGGCAGGAGAACTGTGCTGCAACACACCCCTGCAAACATCACAGAAGGGTATGGATTCCTTCTTCATTTCTTTGCAGGAGATGATATTGGCTGAGCTTCCGTTGTACCTGTCCAGAGCAGCCTGGCGACATGCCGTCCTGTTCTCGGCCCATTTGACAAAGTCATTGAGCAGTGCTGTGGCTTCACTACCTTGAACACCACAACCGCCGATTTGGGAGAAACTGAACACCACATGGCATCTTCCTGGTTTGTCGTCGCGTCCAATTCTCCCCATTACTTGGCAAAGTTCAATCAGGGACCGTGTTGCTCCAACAATTGTGACGCTTCGTACATCTGGTGCGTCGATACCGGTCCCGAATGCAGATGTGCAAATCATAACAATCTCTTCGTTCGCGGTCCGTGTAGCATTCCATGCTCGGATGTTGTTCCCCTTCTCCACTGGCTCCATCCCGGAATGATACTGCAACATACGCACAAATCGAGACATTCCAGGATTATTGTCGCAGATGTTCTCCATCACATCAGAGAAAATCTGGACTTCTGTACGGGACAAAACAGAAATCAAGTGTCTTCCGGATCCATATGGTTTCGATTTCAAAATTTCAGTGATGAAGTTGGTTGAGTCCTCAATAACTTGACTGCGAGAAGCCGATTTGCCGACATCCTGCACAGAGACTTGCACGTTGTAACGACGTAGATCACCTCGTATCACCGTGGTCTTTGCAGGGTCGACACCGACTGCATTGATCATACTCCTTTCGAGGTGACGCGGTACGGTGGCGGACATGAGGAGAGCGGGAATGAAAACTTCCTTCGACATATGCGCTGGGCGAAGAAAGTGAACGGACGCCATACACTGACGGAAATCTTCCGATTGCCAGATAAGGTGCAGTTCGTCTACGACAACCCGATTGAGTTTCTTCAGCACAACCAATGTTTTGATAACATCCAAAAGCCTTCCAGAGCTGCATTCCTCTGGTGAGCAAATCACAAGTCCCCTGTTGACTTCGTCAAATGGGACACGTGATCCGATCTCGGAAAGTCCAACACATGGAAGTCGAATTTCGGAGCACCGCCTTTCCATATCCGCCCGAAGAGATCGCAGAGGGATCAGAAGCACAGTGACTCCAGCTTCTCTCATGCAGGGACCAAACACAAGTGCAGACTTCCCACCACCGGTGCGGTCAACAATGAGTACATCTCTATCACGGGAAAGTACGTATTCCATGCCCTGCCGTTGTTCCATTGATTTGAATTTCGCAGGTTCGTCAGAGGCTGTCCTCCCAAGAGAAGCTTCCAGTGCCAGACGGCACTCGTCCGGTTCTTCGACACTGAACCGAAGCTTCTTCACGACGGACACCCCCTCAGCCATTTCAGCCCGATCAGGCGACCCTGCCTTCCTCTTCCCCAGTTCACTGTCATGCGGATTCTTATGAGGTGTGACAGGTGATGTTTCACAGTCATGTCCCCCATCTTCCAGTCTCTCCGAGAGGGACTCTTCATACCAAGGAAGCCGTTTCTGTTGCTTCGGTGTTTCTGTTTGAGGTTCCCCAGATTCCTGCAACGTATTGCCTACTTTCTCAATTTCGTCGAAAGTATCTTCCGGGGCAATTTCACTATGATCGGCCGTTTCAATGATCCTTGCTGTCCGCAATGGTCGCTGTTGTGACATAGAGGACATGGGCACGTCGCGTGATACACTTGCCGGGGAATCTGGGTTCGTCCCGTCAGTAACCGAGTTCTGCTCGCAAATTGTCTCGCTTATGTTCGGAAAAATCCGTGTTGGTGAAACCTGTTCTTGGTTACCAGGACTATAGGGCGGCTGCGAAATGGGAATGCATTGGAAATCCGCAGAATCCGCAGACGTGCTCTTTGAGCCATTATTCGATGCGGGATTGATCGGATTGGTGTCTGCAGAAACCTGATTGATTTCTTGTACCATATCATGGACGGTACTATCCGGCAAGCCCAAAGCTTCAACCCACACATCGGAGGCTTTCATGAATTTGAAAATCTCATTTGAATCGGTCCCCAGTCCGTGTAACACTGCAGTCATCTCGCGGGCATAGTGCACGCGATGTACTTTTGCCGTGTGAGATGCTTGGGCTGCAAACGTTTCCTTGATGAACTCCTCCGGGTTGTTTGCCTCGTCCAACCCACCAGGAATCCCCATGCACTTCATTGTGAACATCATGTCCTCATCCGAAAAAGCAAGCAGCTTTGACACTCCACAGCTCCATTGTCTGAAGTACTGAGCTGTCATGTTCAACCCGTGCTTCTTCCAATGCCTTGCAAGAGTCGTCGTTATGTTGTTTCGATGAGAATCTTTGGCAATGATGAACCTTGACGCATGAAGCTCTTCCATCTGATCAGAATTCGATGGAAGTCGCCCAGCATATGACATGTGGAGCTTTCGACGGAAAACACTTCGAAGCGGTACAACAATCAACACGAACAATTTGAATAGTTCCGTGGATGTTTTGTCTGGATGACGTGTGACGATGCGAATGTCACCTCCCACCTTGCTCCCGGTTAACTGTCTTGTTTTGACGTGAAAGGGAGCAATGGCCAGGCGGCCTTCCAAAAAGAAAAACGAACGGTACGGGTTTCCGGCTGAGTTCTGAAGGGATAGAAACTCAAGTTCCGTACCACGCCCACACAGGCCGCTGGAGAGATGGAGAACTGCAGTGAGGAGGCAAGAAAGTTCGTCCATCCTATCAAGCGCCAATTGCATGGTCTTAACCTTGACTTCATCTGCGAGAGCGTGCACGTCGCTGAGGTGTTCCTTGATCTTCTCGTTCGCAAATCGCACTGCGAACGCATTATCGGGGTGCTGCACGAAAGAATATCCAATATCTTTCGTGTGGGGATCGTCCGTCATACCTTTGATATAATCAAACAGTTGCGGGGTTGCAAACCGGCTGGGCAGAATGCAATTCTTCCCGAAGAGAATCTGAAGAAACCGACTATGCATGGAATGAACAGTCATGCCGAGCTCTCTCATGGAAAAATGGTTCCCATGAACATGGCCGCACAAAACGTGGTTCGGCTGGTTACATGGAAGCCAAGACGGAATGGCCTTTTCCTTCGCACGCGTAATCTTTGTCTTGGCGAGAAGGGAAACAACTTCGTGTACGCCGAGGCCTCCCCCGGGTTTGAGTTGCTGCGATATGATACAAATCTCGTTGTTACTGTCGCCATCCGTAGGCCACCTGAAGATTGACAACAGACCGGTGAGACTCGTCGTGTACAGCAAGGCCGCGAGGAGATCAGAGATCGCGCGACCCTCACAAAACCCATACTGACCTCCGCGACGAATAACAAGGATGGAAGCCAACAATGACTGCATCATAGTCGGTGGTGCCTCTTTGTTCAGATCAATGGGTTCAAACAAAAGGTTCTTCAGGATTCTGAAAATCGCTTGAACAGAATTATCGAGGTTTTCAGCGGGGTCCTCGAATGTAGCCCAGTTGATTTCCGTGGACCCATGGATATTGTTGCAAGTATTGGATGGCTGCGAAATTTCATCGTATGTAATTTTTGCAGATGTGTCTAGGCAGTCAGAATGTGTGTTGGAGTTCAATGGGATACACGTCGGAACTGTATGTCCATTTTTCTCTTCACTGAATGCATGCGGATTTTCCACAGATTGGAAATTCGCAAGGGAGATTGCGTCGAAAGAGAGGGATGAAGACCCACCAACATACTCCTTCATGCAACACTTCGGATGAACGTCACACTTCGCGGAACGAGTGGAGAAAGTCTTGAAGTATGCCTCGCATGCCCGGAACAGCTCGTGCGGAACGGAGATTTGTCCAAGGAAGGTATCGCACCCGAAGAGCTTGAGCACGTACACGCGAAGGACGAACAGGATGGCGCGAGTGGTATGAACGACGTACTTCGCTTCAGACTCCGTGCTGCAGGCCTGAAAGCGACGGTTCTTCTCCTTGATCCCAGGCGTGGAGACCGCAAGACGCACCGCGTCGTTCACGGCAAGTCCGCGGCTGAAGGCGTCTTCCTTCGCACTTAGGAAGAACGCGGACACAGAATTCTTGATCGCAGGAGTGATGTCCTTGAAGAACTGACACATCTCAGACCCAGCACTGCAACCGAGGAGAAAGGCTGCCTGTTTGTCGATCCCGACGAAGGAGAGGCACGACACGGGGTTCACGACGCTGACAAAGTCGCAAGCCTCTCGGTCGTTGAAGTTCTCAGTCGGAGCAGGGGAATCCAACAGCTCCGTCAGCTCATTCACGACCGCCGCGGATGGTCCCGACAGACGAACCGGGTAGTGGAAACGGACCTTGCGGCTCTTGAAGGACGCTTGAACCGGGATCGTACCACTGGAAAAGTCAACCACAGATATATAGTGCATTGATTGTACGTGACGGTAGATCTGGCGCGCACCGACGAAGACGCGCGGGCAGATGGTGCACTTCAGCCCTTCCTCAATGGGGATGAGGGGGATCGGTACAAGTTCACGGAATTGTGTGTTATGCAAGGCTTCGTGCCGATACCACTCCACGTCGCTCGAGTCGCCCGTCGTTCCGCCCGTCGCAAGTCTCAGTAACTCCGCACGAACCGAATCGGAAGTTGTCGCATGAATGTTGCGGCAATGGCTGTAGATACCGATGGCACCAGGAGCAATCGCGGTTTGGCACGGCCGACAGACGAGAAGACGAGATTGAGAGTGATAGAAGACATCACTACGGAGAAGGTTGGAGCTCATGGTTGTTGGATCGAATTGACAGGCGTGTGGAAAAAACAACGCAATACAAATGTGTAGTCGTTGGAACGCAGTATCGCTTCGAGAAGTGAGAGGCGCGGTTTTGAATGACACTGACGTTGGAAACAAACTTTTCGGTTGCTTGCAATAATTACCAAAAGAATCCGGCAGACAACATACTCAGATCATCTTGGGATTGGGACCGCATTCATTCCAGGCTATATTCTATTTGGACACTTGGCAATGCTACTGCCCCGTCAGTTAATGCAACGACAACCACAACCAATCAGGAGGTATTATGCGTGATACGAGATCTGGCAAGCCACTCTCGAATACACCTAACATGGAAAATCCGCGCAACTCGGTGGACGTTGGGAGATTTCCGAATTTGAAATTCTTTCGAACATGGTATTCAAAGAATTGAAACCCTAACACCAAGCGAGGCCATCCACCTCCGCTCCTTTCCGATGCCTCCCTACTGCGCAAACATAAGAACGAGGAGCGACCCATTCCAACAAGCGCATTCTGCAGTACATGTGTTGCTTGTTTCACCTACACTTCTTCGTTCCACGGTTGCAGTATGCATTCATGTTCACTTCAACTCCCGGGTCAACCAAAGGCCACACCGGGTGAAATCATACGGCAATGGTATGTCGTGTCTCAACCTCCGATTGAATTTACCGTTCCTTCACAGCGGTGAGGCGATCAGCGGAAAGACTGCGCAAGTTGCACGCAGAGACATCAACGCGGTACGGCCAACGCAAAAAATGGCACCCTCCACCTCGACGAATTGTTGAATGTGACTGTAATATTGGTAGATTTGTCAATACCGAGCTGGTACTCTACCAACCAGCGAAAATGCAATGCATCGGAAAATAGCACATTTTTCAGCCCCGAACTTCGACTTCAGTGTAGGGCGAAAATGGAATGTGTCCGAGAATCGCACATTTGTCAGCCCCGAACTGCGACTTCAGTGTCCTGCGAAAATGTAATGTGTCGGAAAATCACAGGCTTGTCACTCTCGAAACGGGAGTACACCAACCAGCAAAATTGAATGTGATGTTTTCGGAAATAGCAGACTTGGAAAAGCCGATCCAGGGCCCGGCCAACCTGCGAAAATGGAATGCGTCGGAAAATCGCAGGCTCGTCAACGTCGAACTGCGACTTGAGTATCATGCGTCGGAAAATCGCAGACTTGTCACTGCCGAACTGGTATTCCAAAAACCTGGAAATATGAATTTGATGTGTTGGAAAAAGCGCAGACTTGGAAACGCCGACATGGGACCCAAACAAACTTGCGAAAATACAATGCTTCGGAAAATCGCATACTTGGTTTTGCGCGATGGTCACCAATAGGGCTCCGCGAAAATACAGTGTGTCTGTATTTTCGCAGAAGTTGCATCGGGATTTAAATTGTCGGGATCTTAGACCCACCCTATGATTTACTCCCGAAGGTGTCCAGAAAGTTAAAATTTGACAAAATTTGAGGTTTTGTCGCAAGGCAGGGTCCGCATTTCGCCAAAATTAGCCAAATTAAAATCGCCGTATGCTTCATTGCCTGAGGGGGTCGGAAAATAAAGGGAATGGCCCGAAAAGACCGTCTTTTCCATGGCCAGCGGAACCCAGAAAGTGCAAATTTGGCAGAAAGTAAGGGTTTTGTCGCAAGGCAGGGTCCGAATTTCGCCAAAATTGACGAAATAAAAATCGACGTATGCTTCATTGCCTGAGGGGTTCGGACAATGAAGCAAGTATACTGGAGTTAATTGGAACCACCGGCTGCAGGTGCCAAAAACAAAGGAAACAAACCGTTTTCTTAAGATACAATCGGGTCGAAAAGTGCCGTTTGCTTCATTGCCTAAGGGGTACGTGCGATTCTGGGCTGGAATCGCACCCTGAAACAACTCATCGGACAATGAAGCAGGCGATTCGGGCCAGAAATCGAAGGTAATCGTATATGGGCCAAAATCGCCTGCTTCATTGTCCGAACACCCCCCCTATATGGCCCAGAAACGCACATTTGCTTCATTGTCACAAAAGAAATAGCACTACGGGTCAAATATGTAAAGCTGTCATATATGCAACTCGG
>JAVCKV010013489.1:0-26029 GCA_032274145.1 Herpochondria borealis | reverse complement strand
TCGGTCATGGAACGTTTTGCGCACATGTTGCAGTCTGATATTCAGGCACCTAGATTCACTGCCATGTTGGTTCGCATATTGACCGATAAAAACAAAAATGAGCAAAGTGGCGCTGAAAAAACTGTACAAGATCTGACTTTGTATCGCGCTGCAGACGCACTGCAAAAACGCATGGTGCAAGGCACGATTCTTGGCCGAGTTAACAAAAACGCACTTTTGCTTATTCAGTCCAGTGATGTTGAGCCTGCCCCAAGAGATGCGGCTAATCGAGTACGTGAAACGATTGGGTCACTTGGCGGTTTGATAGATTCAGAAACGGATGTTCGAATTAACACCATGAACTTGCCGGCTAAAACCAGTATTAGTGTTGATGAGATGGTGGCGCGATTAGAGGCGCATTAGATAACGCTTCACAGCTCGTTCTTTCAGCTCTAAGTCTGAAAAGTCTCATTGCAGTCATTACACTTTCAATAAAGCTCTTCATAATCAAGCCCACTAGAGGTACACTCCAGCTAAATGGTGGAACCCCGCCATTTATAATCGGAGTTTTGATGTTGAGGTATTGCACCACCTGCTGACGGGTTTCCGAGAGGAAACACCCCGAACAGCGGTTGAGTCTGAATATCGATATTCAGACCATCGGCATACTTTCGTCAAAATTTCGAGTAAAAACATTGAATAAAACAAGTATTAGATCTTCTATTAGTAGTGATTTGACAGCCGCAAAGGGAATAATCGACGGTGTCGAATTGTTCCCATCTGAGTTGTTGGACGATATGTTCTGCGCCGGTTCAGATGACGCAGAGCAGACTGAATTCTGGCTAACGTTTGACGACGGATCACCAGTAGCAATAGCATATTGTGCACCGGAGCCTATGGCCGACGGTACCTGGAACTTGTTATTGATTGCCGTTCATCCCGATCGCCAAAGTGAAGGCATTGGAGCTCAGATAATGTCGTATGTTGAAGCGAAACTTACTGCGATAGGCGTTCGCGTGTTGTTAGTTGAAACATCCGGTACCGACAGTTTCATCGGAACCAGAAGTTTCTATTCGCAGTTGGGATATACCGAAGAAGCTCGGATACGTGAATACTATGGTGCCGGAGACGATAAAATTGTATTCCACAAATATCTGTAAGTTGTAAGTAGGGGCAATCCACCTTAGGGTGGGTTGCATCTAGATATTTGAAATATAATAACGTCTGATATGTGCCGATTCTACAAACTAAAGTTCTTCACGAAGCGTCTGGTTTAGAGCTGAACCGTTTGCAAGGATTTGATCACTTTTTTAAGCGCAGATCAGACTTGAACTGTTTGTTAGGCTTTTTATAAGGATTCTCATAAAGATACTCTTTGCTGATCAACCCTTTTGTAATTAGCTGACCATCTTCAAATTGAAAAATAAATTCATCAACTTTGTACCCAAGCGAATCTTTTGGTGCTGTACCCTGAATGTACTCTCGCTCTCCAACCACCAAGCCAATCTCACCGGAATACCAATCCGCTTTTATCGGGTATTCTTGGTTAGGGAACAGCACATCTGCCTCTACATGCTCAGCTTCATCTCCGCACGGATTTATTAAAATTCTTGAGAGCCACAAACTGCCATCATTGATACGCCAAAATGCCTGATAGCCTCTCCAACTGGCAGTACATATCACAGAACTAAGTTTTTCCTCAAGCTTTTCACTATCAAGTCTTGTGTGAAGAGGAACTTCTTTGATTTTATACTGCTGGCTTTCAATATATAAAACATCATCTATCTGTTGAGTGCCAAAACAGAGATTACTCGTACCTAACAAAAACAACAATATAGCATTTTTTCTCATATACACCCTTAGCCCTAACAGCCTACTTAACTACAATAACCGGTTACACCGTCTCATCTGCTTCGGCTCGTTTTTGCCACTAACTGACATGAATATAGCGTCCGCTGTGGGGTGAGCAGTTTGCTGTGGATTAATCACCTTGATATTTTGAATTCAGATTCAGTAAATTTTGTAGTTTATTGAGGTATATCTGAACGCCATGTGTCTTGCGACTTCACTTAGAGTAAGGCGTGCCACTTTTATTCGTAAATTGACGTTGTACTGTTCCATTTGCAGCAATGTGCAAATCAACATCTGAATAATGGCCAGTATCCTCCTTTGGATTACGGGTGCCTACAATCAGATATAAAACATCTTCTTGTGTGCGATTAATCATGTGGTGGCCGTTAGGAACGCCAGCGATATGAGTTGTTACATCCCCCGGCTCAAGTTGAGTCTCACCATTGTCATCAACCAAGACTGGCCTCCCTTTCAAAATATAGACTAACTCGTCTTCATGAGTATGCCAATGACGCTGAGAAGACCAAGCACCAGGTGCAAGTACAAACCTGTGAACCCCAAATTGAGTAAGGCCTCCCGCATCGGAAAGGCGTTCACTTTTCCTTCCGAGGCAAGGCTCATCAAATGGCGCTGGATATCCACTACCAGTACGAATATCGACTTTTGATATATCAACCTTGGGCATTGACTAGTCCTTGTTTACTGTGTGACATCTTTTTCGTCAAACATCGGCAATGGGCCGAAAATTACTACAGCCAGCCGACAAATCTCGTCCGCTTACTGGATTATAGTTGACTGAAGTATTCCAATAGCCGCCGTTCGTAACACCACCATGTAGGGCAGAAAAGCTCCCTGAGGCGACTCCGTCAAAATATACATTGACCATTAATCAGACTTTGAATCACTATTCGAACTGAAGTAATTTCTCCGTAGCAATCGTCCATGACTCCGCATTACTCGAAAGATATCTACTTATTTCTGCAGCAGATTCTTGAGCCGACCAATTACCAACATCAAGTACGAGAGTTTCCATAACGTTTGGAATTTGCAGGGCGTGTTTGGAAACCATCTCGGTCAAGGCCACCGGGTCTTTAAGTTTAGTTTTTAGCCGTGTCGGATCGACTATCCGCTTAGATAACTCTTTCGCAGATGCTGTTAGAATAATTGGAACCAAAGGAACCTTTCTGCTGATTGCTAGTGAAACGACGTGTTTCCATGCTTTAACTTCACGATCAGCAGTCTTGCATAAGGCATTCGTCATAACAAATATTTCGTCACTTGGTCTGCGCTCTAGTACATCGTACGCCGCAGAACGAATTATTTCATACAGTGGCCACCTGTCGTCGTCTCCACGTCCAGCGCAAACTAAAGAGACATCGTGAAGAACATGGTTATGTATGAATCGCGCCCCGATTTGTTCAGACAATATTCCACCAATTGTGCTTTTACCGACTCCTGGCCACCCATTTATGTGAATGATCACCTGCTTTCTCTTTTGTATACAAACAGTGCCATGTGTCCATCTCGTCGGTGTTTGTTCTGATCAGAACAAGAACCCTTCTATGACCGGTATGGGCCGAAAATTACTTCAGCTTGAAGAAATAATTCGTCTACTTATCGAATTATAGTCGACTCACGGATTCTCTTAAGCTGACGCTCGTAAGCGTTAGACTGTTGGTCTGCAAAGTTCCCACTGCAGGCATAGCGATTGACTCGGCCAATAGGTAAATTCCACTAATAATCTAACTTGAAGTACGCCGCCTCACTTCACTGAACCTCATTTTTTTCAGATCACCCTGCGCCTCTAAATCGCCAATAGAAACAAGATGCGCCACTCTCCGAGAATAGAAACTATCAGGTAAGCCCATCCGTCTTGGTTGACTCGTTATTACTAACGCGACGATCAGTGCAACCTTTTTAAATTCACTGCTAGTGACGGACCGTATAGCTGTATCTATATCGGCAATCTGATCGACTGATAAGTCAGAAATCAAATCAAGTTCGGACTGAGTCGGCTCTCGATCATCTTGGGTATATAAGTCGTTCATGATTGTGATTGATCTGTGAAATGGCAGCTTTGGGCCGAAAATTACATTTGCTCGACGACAAATTTCGTCTGCTTATCGAATTATAGTCGACTGCAGCAATCTCCAAAGCCATCATTCCCAAACCTATCGTGGTAGGCAGCTTGACTCCCAAACCAAACCTTCAACGAGATTGATAATTCGAAGCGTCCACTTCAGTACCAAACAGACTAGCAAAGCGTTTAGATATTTTTTTATACCAAGGGCTAGTTTCCCAGTTCATTTTCTCTGCATCCAGCACGAGCTTGGCAAACTCATCAGATGTTAGGCTATCCATAGTGGCTACTCGTCGGCTGTCTTCCGGTGGAATACAAAAACCCCATTCGACACATAACACACCAAGGAATGCAGATAAATCGTGTTCTAGCGTACTAACTCTTATGCCTTGCAGAGCTTCATTCCTTTGGTATTTTCTTGAGCTTTTCGACTTTCTCACAATCTGTACTTCCTGTGAATGAACTTCTGCTGTGGGCCAAAATTACTATAACTTTGCGACACATCTCGTCCTCTTACTGAACTATAGTCGACTGAAGCATTCCGAATAGTCGCTATTCGTAACACCACATGTGCTCAAAGCTATGTTACACATTGCGCCATATACAGATTAGTGGCATACGACACCGTGAGCTTATCCGACCAATTCAAAAACATCACGCAATGCGTCCCAATTTTTATCATCTTCCACTTGAAGTGAAATCGGATATTTTGGAAGTTTTGACAGTGCATCATTGATTCTAAGGCCAGCTTCGCTTACATCCTCCAAATAAAAATGCCATTCCCGAACGCCTGTTTTCGTATAGACAAAAGCAAGAACTGCCAAACGATCGGGATCTAATACTCCATCAATCGCGTCTTCAAGCGCACGCATATTATCGTTCAGTTCCTCTGATGGCATTCCGCTATTATTCTGTGGATCAAACTCCCATATGATCACAAGCCTTCTCGGATATCGACTATCGCCAACATAACTTTGGAGATTCGGCCTATACCTAATAAAACTTGGCTTCGCTCTATCTTTGCCTTCGGCAATGGTCCAGGCATCAGTGTCGGCTAATGGAATATCCAATTATGTTCCCTATAAAAATCTAATATCTACGCTGCAATAAGAAGTGGAAAGCGTAAGCCTTGCTTACGACTGCTCTGGTCCAAAAATTACTACCGCTTGCCGACAAATCTTGTCCGCTTACTGAATTATAGTCGACTGAAGCATTCCATATAGCCGCCGTTCGTAACACAACCATGTAGCGCGGCAATGTCCGCAACCCAAGCGTCGGAAAGGTTTGAAATTGGCGTTTATGAATAATTACCTTTCTACTTCTTCTCTGTTGTAGGCAGCGAACTCATCTCTTGAACCCAAGATTGAGATGACCCAATCCATTTCTGTTTTTTGGGAGTTATCTGATTTCGCTGATCCACTGTCCCAAGCCTTATTCCATATTGCTTTGGACCATCTCCAACAGATGAAGAGTAAATAGGAGAACCACAATCCGAACAGAATGCTTGCTCTCGTTCGTTACCACTATCTCCAGTTTTTACATAGATATTGGGATCACCAGCAAGAAACTTAAATGCACCTTTTTTGGACATTGCAACAGTTCGAAAAGCGGAACCAGACAAACTCTGGCAGTCAGTACAATGACAAACCACTACGTTATCAAGGTCTATTTCCGCCTCGTAGGTAATTTTTCCACAATGACAACCGCCTGTTACTTTCACCTTAATTTCTCCTACTGCAGTTAACGTCTGTTACAAAACTATTAGGGCAACAACTCATCAGTTCACATTTATAATCGGCAGCAAAGCGGACCAGGTGCAAAGGAAAATATATTGAGTTAGACAACAAAATGAATTTTTGTGTATCCGCAATATTTGCAGAGCAAGCCAGAAATTCAGAAAAAATAGAGCTTGTTTATAAGCGAGGGCTATACGGCCCGCTGTATTTCAACGAAAAGGAATCAAGTGTGCTTTGAATTTCAAATTCAAAGCGACTAAAACCAGCACTAGTGGTGACGAGATAGTTGCGCAGTTAGAGGCGAATTAGATAAATTCTGGTTCGCAATCAATCTAGATTATCCGAGTAACGTAGTATTCCTGCCACCGCTGGACCTGAGCGCTCGTCAGATGGATGATGCACACCATCATTAACAACGACCTCTTTGAAATCAAATGGGCTTACTCCTTCTAAACACGCAACGTTTACCCCAAACTGGTTTGGGTCCGAGCGGCGCTGATGATGCGTGTATATTCCACAGGTTGAACAAAAATAGTGTTTCGCTGTATTGGTATTAAATTGATAAAGCGTCAAGTGCTCTTGTCCCTTGATAAAATCTATGCCATCTAGATTGGCTGATACAGCTATCGCTCCACGCATCCGACAGTATGAGCACGAACACCTTCGAATCGAGTGAAACTCATCAGTTAGTCGCACATTGAATTGAACAGCTCGGCAATGACAGGCCGCTGCATGTGACATTGGTACTGTGTTCATACTATTCCTATATTCTGATTTTTCTGTAACGCTAACGGTTGGAAAGTGTATTGACCAGAAATAATAAGCAATGTATCACTGGTTATGTTTCACAAGCAGTAGCTTGTTCTTAATCCCGTCAGCGAAAAAATCACTTATCTCGAAATGGTAGTGAGATAGATATCATTCGCCTGATCAACCCCGCTCTAGTGGATGTTTTAGTTTTTAGAAAAATTGAGTGCACTTGCTTTTTTACCGTTTCTCGGCTTACGCTCCTTCGATTTGCCACCTCTGAATAGGCATGCCCACCGCTAACATGTTTTGCAACATCAAGCTCAGCCGAAGAGAGTGAATATACGGCTTGAAAACCGTCTTCGTTTAGTGCGAAGGAAGTATTCGGGTCAATAATCAACGCGACAACGCCAGCCAACGATTTTTCAATATCTCCATACTTGTCCATTAGCGGGGATAGCTCAATAAGCAAATTATCATCATCATTATCTGATCCAAGCATCACATGACTTTTCGGCGAAATTCCAACCTGAGAGTGAGATTGTGCTGTTGAGGATATTTCGTGCAACAGTTTTTTATTTTGGCCGCCTGTAGCCATAAGCTTTTTGTTAGAAGATATTGTTAATCTGGGGTTATTTCCAATAATCTCATTGGAGCGTTGATTACTGATAATTACAGTGCCGTCAGATTTGAGTAGCAGCATTCCAATATTCACGCGATCAAGCATGCTCAGTACGGCACCGCACTTCTGTCTGATCTCATCATATATCCTTCCCATTGCTATCGACTGAGCAATGTGGGGGATATACGGTACAAGTCTTGAGTACTCTTCAGGGGTGGCGTTGCCACGAGATACATCGTATTGGAAAGCGATGATATCCTGCCAAGCAGGATCATCGTTAAGCCTCACTCCAAATCTATCCCTCACGCCAAAATTTTCAATCGCATAAGCCACATCTGGTCTCATGGAAATTGTATCTCGGTCTTCAAAGGCTGGATCGATAACCATATTCCAGCGAGGTGTTTCAGTACAAATTTCAACGATCTCATGCTCGTACTTTGCAAAATTCTTGTTATAAGTTGCTAGTTTTTCAGGGTCTAGAGATTTTGATGCAATACCAAATTGATTAGGTGCGTTACGATCGCTCTGATATTTATCAACAACTATCAGACCTGCAGATTTTGCATTCACAATCGGATGTATTCGATCAAGGATATCTCCCCACTTTAATTCTGAGCTTGCTGTTGAATATAAGTCTGAAATGATTCCGTGATCAATGTTCCCCATATTTACTAGTCCTCCTGTTAATAATAATATTGCTATGGACGTAACTGTACTATTCATCTACAACTAGACATCAGCACAATGGCTCAAATGCTTAGACCCACCTGTTGCATTCACTCACAAAATATGAATTTTCCCATGCACAAACGACACTATGAAGTAACGCCTGTAAGTCATTAGCTTGTTGTTGAAGTGTTAACCTTTTCAAGCTAAATTGTGAGTACCTATATAGGTTATTTTGGAAGACGGCTTGAGCCCACTACGTTGGTAGATTCTATTATTAAACGAAAGTCACACACAGTGGAATACTATGATCTTGACTAACGGTTCAGCTGTTAACCACTCTCGTTGTCCACAAAGTGACAACCGCACAAACTACAGCGATAAAATTTAGCACCGCAGCCGCATTGTACGCGCGCATTAGTTGAAGGCTGTCACTGGGCGCAGCAACCAATGCAACAAGCACTCCAGCTACGCCGACAATAACGGTTGACAACAACATCTGACGTCTTTGCTTGAATAGAAAAAAAGCCAAATAAAGATACACCGCAGCGAACAACAACATCGGGATAACATCAGCTGCAAAATTGCCCAGCACAAAAATGACTCCATGCAGGATGGCAGCGAAAATAGCGATGACTGCGGTTAATCGATACATTATTTATTCTCTGAAAATAGCCGTTAGCGTTCGCGAACAATCAAATAAAGTTTTGCATTGCTAGAACGGCAAATCAATCAAAATACGACAATTGATACGGTTGTTCATCAATAACCGTCAGTTCTGGGGACAGCGATACCCAAACAGTGCTTACCCGTCGTTGATCTGGCAGTGCAATATCCATTACACCATCGTTGTTATGATCAACCAGCTTGGCAGTCGATACGCGATTCGACCCAATACTGTGATTTGAAAAACCGCTGAGCTCTGCTAGCTGTTCGAAGCCATTTTCAGTCATTGACCACACTTTTAAAATGCCACCAATATGTGGTGTTTGCACGTAGGCAATATCAAGTTGCCCATCGTCATTAAAGTCAGCGATGCCAACCGGTGCAAGCCATCGATATGCAGTACCAATGGGTGGCGTTGCAGCCAACTCAACTGCGTCTTTGTCTTCGATGGTGTAAACCACTAGAGCTGCACCAGTCTGCGCATCACTTCGAACCACGACAACATCGTTTATCCCGTTGCCATCAATATCGGCAATGCGGGGAATCAAGTCTTCAAACACTTGCGTCTCTGGCAACTCGATCACATAGGATGTATCGTTTTCATCTTGAACAACCAAACATCCCGCCTCAATCGCATCGCCTAATACTCCGTGCGCATAGCGGCCAGTGGCGCACGAGAACATAGCGCCTACAATACCCTTGCCTGAAGCACTTGCAATTGTACTATCAGGAATGGCATCGTCACTGTTCAACACCGATTGTGCAGAGGCGCAACCAAAGGCAAACAGTAGAGACAATAAAGCGCAGAAACGTAACTTGTGTAAGTACATCATCTACCCCTTGATCTGCTTTTTATATACAGACATATGAAAACCGTTATTCCAGCGCCGCACTGGCTACCGTCTGAAAACCTCTAGGCAGCTTACGGCCACGTTGACCTCGCGTACCAGCGTAGTTCTCAAGCTCTGAATACTTGATGGTGGTGTGACGCTTCCCGCTGGTGATACGCAACTTACCTTTTGGCGGCACAACGCATAGCGCCACCATGGCCTCCTCTCCCTCTTTAAACTTCTTGGATGGAATATTGAAGATCTTGTTACCCTTACCTTTCGCCATTTCTGGTAATTCACCAATTGGGAATACCAACATACTGCCGCCATCGTTGATCGATGCGACCAAGTCGTCAGTCAGTGAATTCACTTTCACTGCAGGCAATACCGTGCCGCCTGCAGGAACCGATATCACAGCCTTGCCAGACTTATTACGGCTAACTAAATCGCCCAGCCGCGCAACAAACCCATAACCGGCGCTGGTCGAGAACAGATAACGATCATCGTCTGCCCCCATCATGACACTGATGAACTTAGCGCCATCAGGCGGCTTAACTCGACCACTGATCGGCTCGCCTAAGCCACGTGCAGATGGAAATCCATGTGCAGGTACGCAGTAGACTCGCCCTGTGGAATCGAGGAACATCGCCGTCTCGTTGGTACGTCCCAACGCGTGATCTTGATACTCATCACCCGTTTTGTAGTTCAGTGCAGAGGGGTCAACCTCATGACCTTTACCCGCTCTAACCCAACCACGTTTCGATAAAACAACGGTAGTTGGTTCACTTGGAATCAAGTCAGATTCTGAAATGGCTTGTGCTGCATCTCGTTGAACTATGGGTGAGCGTCGTTCATCACCATAGGTTTCGATGTCTTCGTTTAGTTCTTTTTTAATCAACGTTTTCATACGACGATCAGAACCCAATGTGGCTTGTAGGTAATCACGTTCTTTCTCAAGTTCGTCTTGCTCGCCACGGATTTTCATCTCCTCTAATTGGGCAAGGTTTCGAAGTTTGAGTTCCAGGATGGCTTCGGCTTGAATGTCGGAAATTTTGAACGTCTTCATCAACACAGGCTTTGGATCATCATTATTTCTAATGATGCGTATCACTTCATCGATGTTCAGATAAGCGATCAGTAAACCAGCTAAGATGTGTAAGCGTTTTTCTACCTTGTCTAGACGCCACTGCAAACGTCTGCGCACGGTTTCCATCCGGAACGTGAGCCACTCTTTTAGTATGGTGATTAGGCTTTTAACTTTCGGGCGTCCATCAAGCCCGATCATATTCATATTGACTCGGTAGGTTCGCTCAAGATCGGTAGTGGCAAACAAATGCTGCATCAGGTTGTCAATATCGACCCGATTGCTGCGCGGTGTGATAACCAAACGCGTTGGGTTTTCATGATCAGATTCATCACGTAAATCCTCTACCATCGGTAGCTTTTTAGCCTGCATCTGCGCCGCTATTTGCTCCAACACTTTTGAGCCAGACACCTGGTAGGGCAACGCTGTGACGATGATGTCGCTGTCTTCTTTTTCATAGATTGCACGAGCACGCAAACCACCATGACCAGTCTCATAAATGGTTCTGATATCGTCAGGGGTTGAAATAATTTCGGCGGTGGTTGGGTAGTCTGGTCCTTGGATATAGGTCAGAAGGTCCTCTAACTTCGCTTTTGGCTTATCCAGCAAGTGGATACACGCTTTACCAACTTCACGCAGGTTGTGCGATGGAATGTCCGTCGCCATGCCCACGGCAATACCAGTGGTGTTGTTTAACAGGATATGCGGAAGTCGTGATGGCAGTAACTTTGGCTCTTCCATGGTGCCATCGAAGTTAGGTGCCCATTCAACCGTACCCTGCCCCAGCTCTTGTAATAAAGACTTTGAAAAGCGCGTTAGCTTCGATTCGGTGTACCGCATTGCCGCAAACGACTTAGGATCGTCTTGTGAACCCCAGTTCCCTTGACCATCCACTAACGTGTACCGATAAGTAAACGGCTGTGCCATTAGCACCATCGCCTCGTAACACGCACTGTCACCATGTGGGTGGTACTTACCCAACACATCACCGACGGTACGAGCAGACTTCTTATGCTTTGAGGTGGCCGACAGACCAAGCTCCGACATCGCGTAAATAATACGACGCTGAACCGGCTTCAACCCATCACCAATATGCGGCAATGCGCGATCGAGAATCACGTACATCGAATAGTCTAGATAGGCCTTTTCGGTGTACGAACTTAATGGAAGCTCTTCCACTTCGATATCACCAAACAACGCAGCCTTTGCAGCTTTCTCTGCGTTCTTTTTCGATACTTTTTTCTTAGAGTTTTTTTTCTTACCAGCCATTTTTTCTATTGCCCACTACTGCATGCATTGTTATTGGTTTAAGACGATGCCGCTTTATGCGTGCAGGTTGCGCATTTTCAATGCGCGATTGATCAGACCATTGGTGGATGCATCATGACCGGTAATAGTCTTACCACCTGATAGCTCCGTTTGTATAGCACTGGCAAGCTGCTTGCCCAGCTCCACACCCCATTGGTCAAATGGGTTGATATCCCAGATTGCCGATTCAACAAACACTTTATGTTCGTATGCAGCGATCAATGCACCCAAGGCCCGTGCATCTAATCGTTGCATCATAATGGTGTTGCTTGGACGGTTACCGGCAAAGGTGCGATGACCGTTCAATCGGTCAATTTCATCGGCGGATGCACCCGCAGCTTGCATCTCTATAGTTAGCTCTTCACTGTTTTTACCCATCATTAAAGCTTCAGATTGGGCAAAGCAATTAGCCATTAATAATTCGTGATGGTTTCCAATGGGATTTAGACTCTCCATTGGCATAATAAAATCTGCAGGAATCACATGCGTACCTTGATGCACCAATTGAAAATAAGCATGTTGTCCGTTAGTGCCAGGCTCACCCCATACGATTGGGCCTGTATCGCAACTGATTTCATCACCGTTAACATGAACCGACTTACCATTACTTTCCATTGTTAGTTGCTGTAGGTACGCTGGAAAACGATGCAGATATTGATCATATGGTGCGATCAAATGACTGGTCGAACCACGAAAATTATTGTTCCATATCGTTAGCAGAGCAAGGGTGACAGGTAGGTTCTTATCCAATGGTGCGGTTCGAAAATGCTCATCCATTTCATGGGCACCTTCAAGAAACTGAACGAATCGCTCCGAACCAATTGACAACATAACGGGCATACCAATCGCCGACCACAAAGAATATCGACCACCAACCCAATCCCAAAATTCGAACATGTTATCGGCATCAATACCAAATGCCGTGACTCGCTCGGTATTGGTCGACAACGCAATGAAGTGTTTAGCCACGTCTTTCTGATCAGCACCTGAATCGAGAAACCACTGCTTAGCCGACTCTGCATTCGTCAGCGTCTCTTGTGTCGTAAACGTTTTGGAGGCAATAATAAACAGCGTGGTTTTGGGATTAAGGCTTTTTACAGTTGATGCAATGTGCGACCCATCCACATTTGAAACAAAATGCAATTTGAGTCGATCATGCGCAAAAGCGGCCAATGTTTCACAAGCCATGAGTGGGCCAAGGTCTGATCCACCAATACCAATGTTCACCACATCAGTAATCGCATCTCCAGTATGGCCAAGCCATTCACCACTACGAACACGCTCAGAAAAAGCGCTCATCCGGTCAATCACTCGATTGACATCAGGCATCACATCTTGCCCGTCAACCACTACGGGCTTATTCGAGCGATTCCGCAAAGCCGTATGGAGCGCTGGCCGTGCTTCGGTCGGGTTAACGATGTCGCCGGCAAACATAGCCTCAATTTTGTTAGCAACCTTAGACTGCTCAGCCAACTGATTGAGCAGCTCTGAAGTTTCACTGGTAATGTGATTTTTCGAATAATCCAGAAACAAACCAGCAGCAGTGATCTGGAATTGATCAAAACGTCCATTATCCGCTGCAAACAAGTCGCGCAATGATGTTTGCTTACTGGCTTGATAATGCTTGTTTAGAGACTGCCACGCAGGCAGATCAACAGGTTGCGTCATTTCGAGGTCCGAATTTGGAGGAATGCTGCGCTCTTACGATAAATTCTCGCGCAAGCACCCGAATTGTAGCTGGTTTTACGCACGCTGGCCGTGGCTAAGGATTGCACATCAGCGATACGACGTGCGACACTCACTAACGCAGTACTGGTTTTGAACCGTTACAGGCTTATTCCAATTTATCATGCACAACGCGCTAGAAAAACACCTCACCCAGACATGGTCAATTTATGAGCAGTAGCGTTCAACTACCGCTCTGGATAGTGGTCTTGTTAGCCCTGTTTACAGGACTATGGTTGCTACAACATTTCTTGCTGCCATCAGCAAAATGGTTTCTCCGCCGCCGCGCTAACAATCTGATTGACGAGGTGAACAACAAACTTGCGTTGCGCCTTCCCTCTTTTAAGCTAACTCGCCGTGAGGTGTTAATAGATCGATTGGTTTATCACGACCGCGTGATGGAAGTGGTTGATGAAATGGCTGACGAACGAGACATGCCGCGCGAAGCGCTGATGCGTGACGTGCAAACCTACGCTCGCGAGATCGTTCCTGCGTTCAATGCCATCGTTTATTTTAAAGCAGCCTATTGGACAGCCAAGCGTTTGGTGCATGCTCTATATAGAGTCCGGCTTGGTTTTGCTGACGACAAGGCTCTCTCTGAATTAGCTGACCACAGCAGCGTGGTGTTCGTGATGAACCATCGCAGCAACATGGACTACATATTGGCAACCTACCTTGCCGCCGAGCGCACAGCGTTGTCTTATGCGGTTGGTGAATGGGCGCGTGTTTGGCCATTGCAACAGCTTATTCGAGCAATGGGTGGTTACTTTGTCCGCCGTGATTCAGGCGACCCACTCTACCGCCGTGTACTGGAAGTCTATGTCCAAATGGCTGCCCAAGGTGGTGTTCCGCAGGCCATATTCCCAGAAGGCAAGCTTTCACGCGACGGCGTGCTTGGCCCACCCAAACTTGGCTTACTCGGCTACTTAGTGCGTGGGTTTGATCCAAACACGGAACGCGATATCGTATTTATCCCTGTGGGAATCAATTACGATCGAGTGATGGAAGATCGAAGCCTGCTTCGATACGCAAAGAAACTGCCGCGCCGTGGACTTGGTTACACGTTCGGAAAGTCTATGTCTTTTCTGGCGAAGAATCTTTGGCAGGCCATTACCGGTCAACGTTTTCGATATGGCTATGCCTGTGTAAATTTTGGCGAACCTGTATCGCTAACTGAATGGATTAGCAAAGAAAATAACGGTGATAAAAACCTGCCGTACTTACACGATGTTGAACCACTGGCAAACGATTTAATGGAACGCATTGGCAACATCACGCCAATACTTCCAGTAGCGTTAGTTGCCACTGTGTTTGCACGATCACCGCAAACCATATACACCGAGTTGGAACTTAAAGGTGAAGTATTCACCCTACTGTCGCAACTAGAGGCCGCTGGTTATCGCGCCTACATACCTCGTGCTGATCGAGACTATGCAGTCACGGTTGGGGTACGAATGCTCACGTTACGCCATATATTGTTTGAAGATGAAGGTGAATTTAGTGTTAACCAAGAAGAGTTGCCGCTGCTTGAGTATTACTCTAACTCGATAAAGCACTTGGTTTTGAAAATGGAGAATAACGCAAGTGTTGCGCAGCCAGCATTGGCATAATTTTTCCGACTAAAGCAAAAAATTAAGGCTTTAGGATGCAGCTTATAGAACTCGTTGTAACTTCGCGCAGTGCTTACACCCGATCGCACCATTCAAGTTATTCGCAGCGCAGTGCTTTGTTTGGTAATCAGTCACTAGGCTGGCATAGTTCTGTAACATCGCTTTATACTCATGACTTATTTTGGCAACTTGTTTAAACACGCCAAGTTGTAATCGGTCATACTCGATAGATAATTGGCGGCAGCTCATCTCAGATAGTTGCCAAGCCGACAACAACCCCAACTCATCTTTCAGCTCATCAGTTGTGCACATATTCAATACCTCCCGTATGAACTGTAACGGTAAAGCGCAGATCATCTTTATCGTCTAAATAGATGATCAGTGATAATTACAATGGACCACTGTGCCTGTGTGGCAATACTACTTTGAGCGAAGACTATGACGACTGCATAGCAATTTGTTGTGCATTGGCTCACAAACCTCACACTACAATCCTTAAAAGCCATCATGTCCTGCTACCAAAACCTCGGTGAAGCTCCACATGAATTCAAGTATCATTACTTATATATATCGGAGCAGACTATGTACAGAATCAGCAAAATCCACAGCACCGTCTTGTTTCTATTAGAAGCACTTTGTGGCGTTTTCGTCCTGTCGGGTGTGTCAGTCGCATCCCCAACAGTCAACGGCACTACCATTTCATGGCCTGAAGGTGATTGGTATCAAGTACAGCGTGCTGATAACTTTGAATCTATCTGTAATGGTGGTCGTTCGTGCGATGTATCTACCGGTAACTACGTGGTCATCAATCACACTACAGGTGAACGCTTTGAACTCGTTGTTGGCTCAAACACCACACCCACAACTGCTGTTTCAGTTAACGGTCAAATTGTTTCTTGGCCAGATGATGGCTGGTATCAAGTTCAGCGAACCGATACGTATGAAGCGGTTTGCAATGGTGGGCGACAATGTTCTGTTGCGCCTGGACAATATGTTGTTATTAATCATTCAACCGGTACGAGAGACGAGGTCTCAGTTGGAGCAGCCAATGAACCAGCTACTCCAGGCCCATCACCATCAGGTACGATCAACTCTGCAATACAGGTGTCCACAAACAATGTAATTTCTTGGCTTGATGATGGTTGGTATGAAGTTCAATCGGCTTCAACTTACGAGACCATCTGCTCAGGAGGCCGTAACTGTGTCGTACCTCAGGGTTTATACAACGTGATTAACCACAGTACTGGCAAACGATTTGACGCTATCGAGGTGGGTAGCGCTACCCCCGCACCAACTCCAATGCCTAGCTCGCCTCAACTAAGGGTCGAGCTTCCTAAGTCTGCCACAATCCCGGCCGATGGCCGTTGGAGCGAAGGTCGCTCATCACCATGGGAATTCAACACACAGTGGTTTGATACCAATGGCAATTGGTTACACATCGATAGTCAGGTGCAGGGACCGCTAGGTGCAGCGAACAGCAGACAAGAGGCGACCACGACTTCAGCTGGTGCGCAATGGGCTGCCAATTTTTCAGATACACACTTGCAAATACTGATTCTCGGACCAGAAGGTTGGGCTTATCCGAGCGCCTCAATTTTCTTGGACACGAACAACAGCAAAGGTGCGCAATACGATGGAGTGAACGATTATCACTTTATTGTCCCGATCAATAGTCGCGATGGTGAAAGTTGGGATAACAACCGAAGCATCGACGACGGTGGATTTCTATTGCTGGGCGAACAGTCTGCGTATCTCGACCCCAGCGCTATCCAATTTGCCACATGTAGCTGTGCTGGGCACAAAACATTATGGGAAATCAATATTGACCTGACAGCTGCAAATATTCCTATCAATAAAGCATTTGGGTTCGATGTGCGACTCACTTGGACAGGCTTTTCTGCCAATGGAGAACTTGTTGATTACAGCTTTGGTTGGGCAGATGGATCGAATGCTGATCGTGCAGCACCTGTGAATATGGGCACGATGATACTGGTCTCGGAGTGAGCTAGATCTGCATGCTCGCGTCCATTTATTGTGTGGCGGCGGGCATGCAGAATGTTGGTAATTGCTTCAGCGGCAAACTAAAACCGATCATTCCCATCAACGTTTAAGTTATTTATTTTACTTTTTCGCATAAGCTTCAACAAAACCGCCCGCCCTGCTCTGAGCACTGGATACAAAACGTGCGACACACGCTTTGACTTGAACACCCAATAGTTCAAGCGATTAAACACACCCGAACGACTGCTGATTAAAGACAATGCGTGAATGGCATCAGAACCGTAATACAGTTGATCTCCCATCTTTAAAACCATACCGTCGTCTATGTCTAAACCCGCTGCCGTAATCTCTCGCATTATTGGTGTGTCTTCACGCGCATCGACCAGTTCTAGCCGACCAACCGATTCTTTTACGCGCACCATAATGCTGTAGTTCTGACAAGCTGGGCATTCTTTGTCATACACAAGTAGTAAGGGGGCTGCGTCAAGTAAAGGTGTTGATGCAGTATCAAGTACGACAGATTGATTATTCATATTAAAGGTGCTCACCAGATAGTAAAGAATTCAATTCATCAGCCGGCATGGCCCGGAGCAAGTCGATATTGCGTTGCGGAATACTATCTGTGTCAGGGTGCGCATCCACTGCTTGCTCAACTGCCGCCTCCTGCAATAGGTGCAACATAGGATATGGCGACCTATTCGTGTAGTTGGCCGCATCATCGACATCACTCTCATCAAATTGATAATGGGGATGAAAGGTGGCCATTTGCAATACCCCTTCGAAGTCCAGGTCGGCAATAAGTGCATTGCCCAAATCGACCAAATCGAGGTAGTCATCAAATTGCTCAAAGCCATTGGGCAACACGAACAGCACCGTAGTCTGCTCAGATGCGCCACTCACCGCATCGAATTGCTTGGCCAGAGAGTCCAGCACGGTGGCCACATCACTGCTAGTTTCGGTAACCACTTGCAAATGGTCTGATTTCACAGCAGCTTTGGCAAATGGACATAAATTGAGCCCAATAACCACCCGCTGGACCCAATCCAGAGTTCGCGCCTCAATATTCGTCGTATCGTTGTTATGCACCAATTTCACAGGTTCCGTATACTCTGTTTCATCGCAACATAGCCAGTCTGAGATGAACCCCGAACTCGCCCTGCTACAACCCTACCCGTTTGAGAAAATACGGGCCCTGCTGAACGGTATCACGCCTGCAGAAAAACCGTTTATTTCACTTTCCGTGGGCGAACCAAAACACGCAGCGCCCCAGTTTGTGCTCGATGCCCTGGTGGATAAATTGCGAGGTGTCGAGAACTATCCAAGTACGCGCGGCAGTGAAGAGCTACGCGGTAGCATCGCCAGCTGGCTCACCAACCGGTTCTCTCTGGACAACGCAGACAAGTTGGCAGCGTCCCAGATATTACCTGTTAACGGCACGCGCGAAGCACTGTTTGCCATCGCTCAGTGTTTGCTGGACCGAACGCAAAAATCACGTGATGTATTAATGCCTAATCCGTTCTATCAGATATATGAAGGGGCAACATTATTGGCCGGGTGCAAACCTGTTTTCTACAGTATTTCTGCCGATGGTGATGACGACATCAATGCCATCACCGACGAACAATTCGAGTCGTGTCAGCTGTTCTATCTTTGCAACCCCGGAAATCCAACTGGCAGTGTGTTGTCGAAGCCTGCATTAACCCGCTTAATAGAAAAAGCACAGCGATTCAATTTTTATCTCGTTAGTGATGAATGCTACAGCGAGATCTATCGCGAAAGCCCGGGTGCACCCGTTGGTTTACTAGAAGCTGCACACGCCATGGGTAATACAGATTACAAAAAGTGCGTTGTATTCCACAGCTTGTCAAAACGCTCTAACTTGCCAGGACTGCGCTCAGGCTTTATTGCGGGCGATGAGCAAGTAATCAAAGAGTTCTTGCTATACCGCACTTATCATGGCTGTTCAATGTCACCACCAGTACAACATGCCAGTGCCATCGCTTGGCAAGATGAAAAGCATGTTGAAGCCAACAGACAAGCCTACGACGAGAAATACAATGCAGTGCTGCCACTATTGAAACCTGTCATGCAGGTAGAAAAACCCGACGCCGGTTTTTACCTGTGGCCCACTCTGCCGGTTGAAGACACCACATTCACACAAACTATGCTGCGTGATCATAATTTGGCCGTCGTACCAGGAAGCTATTTAGGCCGCGAGATCAACGGCACCAATCCCGGTTCAGGACACGTTCGGCTGGCGCTCGTTGCGCAGCTCGATGAGTGCATCGACGCCGCAAATCGGTTGGTGAGTGCATTGTCTTGACGATGAAACACATTCTATGGGCAATAAAACGCCTCGCAATCGTTGTATCCGGCAAGCCGCTCGGAATACAATGGGCCAATTAAATTACAATAAACGCAATTTCAGGAGACAACAAAAATGAGTGATCTAGAAGCTACCATCAATGCCGCATGGGAAGCCCGTGCTGATATCACCCCTGGTAGTGCTGGTGACGACGTTAAACACGCTGTTAATTCTGCTATCGCTATGCTTGATAGCGGCGAAGCTCGAGTGGCTGAGCCACAAGGCGTTGGCAAATGGCACGTTAACGAGTGGTTGAAGAAAGCCGTACTACTGTCATTTCGACTACGAGACAACGAAGTCATGCCTGCAGGTGGTTTTACTCAATTCTACGATAAGGTACCGTCGAAGTTTGGTGATATGTCTGCAGCAGAATTTGCAGCCTCGGGAGTTCGAGTCGTACCGCCTGCTGTTGCGAGAAAAGGTAGCTTTGTTGCGGCCAACACAGTGCTCATGCCGTCTTATGTAAACATCGGCGCCTATGTTGATTCCGGCACCATGGTCGACACGTGGGCAACCGTTGGATCGTGTGCGCAAATTGGTAAGAACGTACACCTTTCAGGTGGTGTTGGTATTGGTGGTGTTCTAGAACCGCTTCAAGCTTCACCAACGATTATCGAAGATAACTGCTTTATCGGCGCACGCTCCGAAATTGTTGAAGGCGTTATTGTTGAAGCTGGTGCGGTGGTTTCAATGGGCGTATACATCGGCCAAAGCACACGCATTTATGATCGTGAAAAAGATGAAGTCACTTACGGTCGGGTACCTGCAGGTTCAGTCGTTGTCTCTGGCAACTTGCCATCCGAGAACGGAAAGTACAGCTTGTATTGCGCTGTTATCGTTAAGCGTGTTGACGAGAAAACCCGCAGTAAGGTTGGCATTAACGAACTATTAAGAGTGGTGGATTAAAATGGTGACACGTGTCTACGGCATTCCTAACTGTGACACCGTGAAAAAAACCCGCCGTTGGCTCGATGCCAACGGTGTGGAGTACGAATTTCACGATTACAAAAAGCTTGGCATCAGTGTGAGCACCTTAGAGAAATGGTGTGACGAACATGGCTTCGAAGCGCTGATCAATAAACGCGGCACCACATGGCGTCGCCTTGATGAATCAGATAAAGAAAAGCTGACGCAGAAAAAAGCGGTTGCGCTTATGCAACTCAACACCAGCCTCATTAAGCGACCGGTTACTGAGCATGGTACTAGTCGGTTGATCGGATTTGATGAGCCACAATATGCAGAGCTGTTTGAGTGATAGCGATGTCAAGTACTCGGGGCGACAAGGGATGTCGGACTTAACAAAGCTACCACCATAAGAAAACAGCTTCTTTATTCGGCAAAGTTGAAATGCAATACAGTCTTATCATCGTCTTCGCCACAAACAATTCTAGTGACCACATACTGGCCATCAGCAGAGAAACGAAGATCATCTATCGTACGATTACTAGTATCATCGCAAAGACTTGTGTTCACGACTAGCGATGCAGTTTCTAAATACGTTTTAGGGTCATACAACAGCACCCGACCACCAGAAAGCATTTGTGCAGACGTTGCAACAGCAAACGTTGAGCCTGTTGGAGAAAAGTTGAAAGATTTGCGGTTATTCCAAGTATCCCAAAAACCATTCTGTACAGACAAATCTGACGCTGCTATGTCAAAAACACCATCGGCTCCGATTGCACTATCTTCCCCGCCAATAGCCAATTGCTGTCCATCAGAAGAAATAGCGATACTCATTGTGCTGGTAGTTTCATCGATAGATCTCTCGATAGCTGTACCTTCGCTGTCCTGTAGCTCAACAGTCTCACCCAAAGCATCCAGGTTATAACGATAGAGTGTTGTTATCCGCTCATGATCCGTAACTGAAAGGACATCGCCAGTCATCGGGTTGAGCTTGATTAAGCTGCCTTTAACCTCTCCATGCAGTTGAGGCTGATTGTCACCACCCATTGAATTCAAAATGAACTTATTATCACCAACATCCGTAGTAAAATAAACACGTTCATCGTACCCATCAATGGATAACACACGACCGGCAATACTTAGCTCGGACAACACACCAGTATCAAGACTAATTTTAACTAGCTTTCCAGCCGCCCTGAGCGACACATAGAGTGTATTTGTAGACTCTACATAAACAAGCTGTGAAGGCTGGTCGGTTAGATCAAAATAAGCTAAATCAACACCTGCATCCACATTCGTATGGATGATGCGATTGTTGACTTGATCTGCCACAAAAACACTGCTCAGACTCTGCGCATAGTAACTACCCGACTGTCCAAGTGTGAAATGTGTTTGACCAATTGACGGCGCCGTTACCTGTACTGGTTGCGCAATCGGCGCAGGCACAGATGGAACCGGAAAGTAAAATAAAGTTGTGTGCTGCGCATTTTGCCCGCATAGTAAGCTAACAAAAACAGATTCGCCATCTGCACTAAATCGAGCTTTTCCTACGACATCATAGCCCTGAGGACAGTAAGCCGTATCAACCTCTTCACTTAATATTAGCGTGCGCCGCGTGGTATCAAAAACCATTAAGTCTTCAAAGTTTGTGGCAGCAAACAATTCTCCTGATGGAGAAAAATCGGCAGAACCCGGTAACAAACGAGTATCCCAAGCACCGTTTGTTACACTCTGATCTGAAGCTGAAATGTCGTGGACAGTATAATTACCAGCATTACCATCGGCGGTGACAACGGCAAGCTGCTCTCCATCAGGGGATATGACCATATCGATTGCATCGTTAGACAAACCCTGCGTCACTTGTTGCTCAACAACGTTTCCGTTCATATCAAAGCTGTAACGATGTATGGCAGAGTAACTATCTGTTTCAACTGAAATAACATCTTCTGTTATAGGATTGATTTTTATCAGATCACCATTAATGCCACCGTGATAAAGCAAAACGTTATCATCGCCCACCGAATGCAGTTCGGAGTCTGTTACGTAAGTAGCATTTTGCGTACTGATGTATACGCGATCTTCATGAGAGGCGATTGACAAGGCCGGTCCGTTGAGAACGATTTCGGACTGAGTGCTCGTATCAAGATCTAGCTTGACTAAAATTCCTGTACTCTTCAGCGCTGCGTATAGCGTGTTAGAAGATTCCACATAAGCCAGTGCAGTCGGTTGATCGTTTAGCTGAAAATGCGCCAACTCGTTTTTCTTTGCAACATCAATATGACGGATTTGGTTTAACGTCTGGTCTGCAACGTAGAC
The DNA here is from genome assembly GCA_032274145.1 of Herpochondria borealis. Taxonomy (NCBI): domain Eukaryota; phylum Rhodophyta; class Florideophyceae; order Ceramiales; family Ceramiaceae; genus Herpochondria; species Herpochondria borealis. The sequence continues at coordinate 3,540 of JAVCKV010013489.1, read as the reverse complement.
ACTGCTTGAGCTCTTCGCGAAATAGCCGCCACTATGGCCATATACGAACTCTCCACTAGGTGCCGGCTCAGTCGATGGCACGGTTCCTGAAGCGGGCGCCTCAAAGAATACGATTCTACCCGAGCCTGGCCCACAAGATACGCTGAAAAAAAGCGTTTCTCCATTAACACTATAGTGGATATCACCTTTACTGGAACCCACGCTCTCAGGCACACAAATATCTTCATCTATTGTGTGCGTTATTATTGGAAGCCGCAGCTCTGTATCATATACAGTGACTTTTGAAACGGATTCAACCACAGCGAATTGATCGCCTAATGGCGAAAAGGTGGCCGAGGAAGCACCATGCTGAGTAGCCCATTGCCCGTTTATCGATGTAGGGTCTGCAGGCTCGAAATCGTAAATATAACCACTGTTGCCATTACCATTGGATGTAAGTGAAACCAATCGTTGTCCATCGGGAGATATCAATAACTCACGCCCACCTCCAACATCTTGAGTTGTTCGCGATGGAACAACAGTGCCAGTATCATCAAAGGTATACTGATACAAGTCCCCCGTCGCGTGTCTTGTCGAATAAGATGAAACTTCATTGGTCACAGGATTTAACTCGAACAAATCTCCTCTGACAACACCATGATACTCAGTCACGTTATCTTCACCGACAGAATATAAGCCATACCAAGGGAGAAACCCGTCGACATGATTACTTTCTGTTGTGTAGTACAAGCGGGAGTTATGCGCCTTAAGGTGTAACGGAACTTGATCAGTGGGAATTTCAGTTTGAATGCCAGTATCAAGTGCTATTTTAACTAGAGTATTTTTTGCGTCTAACCCCATATATAAAGTATCAGTGGGCTCCAAATACTCAAGCATGACCGGACTACCCGATAGATAGAATCGTTCTATATCAGTATTAGTAGCAATATCAACATGCAATATCTGATTAAACTCCTGATCTGCTATATAAACGCTTCTCGTATTTTTCGCAAAGTAATTGCCAGTGCCGCCTAACTTTACGTAGGTACCACTGTCAGTTGGTTCAGGTACAGGTTTAGGAGTAGAAACAAAATGTGTTTGTTCAGGTGTCGCTGCGACAGTTGCAGGATCAAGCGCTGGAACACCAGGTGGTTCAAAGAAGAATAGCACCGTCTTTTCTTCGTGATGACCACACGACATTTTGGAAAATATGGAGCGACCATCATCGCTGAACTTTGCCGATTTTATTTTGGGGTTACTTAGCTCGCAGAGTGAGGTATCAAGTACTTCACTGTGCGTGCTATGTTCATGACCAGATTCGAAAAATTCTATCGAAGGATGGATGTCGTTAGTGGCCGCCAGCAGATCGCCAAATACGGAATAGTCCACTGATGTCGGTTTTCCACGACTTACCCATTCATTGTTTTTCTGCGATAGATCGATAGCCGAGTATTCGAATATAGAAAATATATAATCATTTCTATTGATATATATTCTCTTATTCGGATGTTCATCATTAGATGCAATGGCAAGACGCCCTCCATCATTCGATACTGCTAAACTAGGTACTTCGGTGTCAATATCAAGCATCGAATCGATGCTGTAGTTCGAAAGCCAATGTGTATAGATATCCACGTCATAGCGATATACAGCACCGGCCGAACTTATTGTTGAATCGGTATTAGCGATAAAAACTTCATTTACAGTTGGGCTAAACTCGATTAAGTCGCCGTAAATTTCAGCACCGCTAACAGTACGAGTAGCAATAGATGTTTCATTGTCCGCTGTGTCATTGAAAGCCCAAGAACTTAGTTCATAATGGCCATTTGGGTGTAGCACAGTGTACATAAGGCGCCTCTGATACTCACCATCACTAAAACCCATATCGAGTACCGGGCCTGAGTATCGAGTTGCATGGTGTGCGGTCTCACCAGTATTAATATCTATCCTGGCAATCAAATTCGATACTTTAGAACTTACAAATAGAAATTCTTCGCTTTCTGCGTAGGCTAACTTGTTGGGTAGCCGAAATTGTAGATCGAATCTATTAATTTCAGTTCCAGTCGTTGCATTGAAATGGATAATCTGCCCTGCATCCTGATCTGCAATGAATATGCTTTCTGCACTGCGGACGAAGTAGTCTCCAGTTCGTCCAAACACATGCGAACCAATTGCTGTGCCTGTGTCTGTTATATCCGTTGTATCTGGAACATCGGGTACGTCGGGTACGTCGGGTACGTCGGGTACATCTGGTACATCTGGTACATCTGGCACATCTGGCACATCTGGTACATCTGGTACATCTGGTACATCTGGTACATCTGGTACATCTGGTACATCTGGTACATCTGGTACATCTGGTACAACTGGTACAACTGGTACAACTGGTACGTCGGGTACAACTGGTACAACTGGTACGTCGGGTACAACTGGTACGTCGGGTACAACTGGTACAACTGGTACAACTGGTACGTCGGGTACAACAGGTACAACTGGTACGTCGGGTACAACAGGTACGGTTGGTGGTATACCCGGAGCTGTAGCGATCTGGTTGTCCGCTGAGTCGTCTACAGACCATCTATGATAAAACTCTGCCGTTTTGAGTTTGCCGTTGGAGTCAGTTATTGTGAGTTCGAACCAAAGTTTTTCGCGATCTAATTCGCGGCTAAACTCAAAGGAGGCAATTGCAGCATCAGCATTTATCAAGGTAACCTTAGGTTGACCATAATCTGGCTGTGTCCACTGGTAAGACACTATCTTTGCATTTTCAACTGAGCTATTGCTTCCATCAAGCAAAATAACGCTTCCGTCACTCTGTGACAAAGAGAAAGTCGTTCCAGCAAAACTGATAGTCGATTGACTCTCTGCGTTATCGATACCAGCAGATGAGCTGGGGGGTTGATTCGAAACAGAGACTTGCCCACTCGTCGAACCATTGCTCGATGCATTTTCCCCCTCCGCATTTGTAGCATTTGGTGGTAGCGAGCTTCCGTTTGCAGCACCAATTTCAGGATTATTTTCTTGATCGGCTGGCGAGCCCTCGCTGCCACATGCACTGGTAAAAAGTGCTGAAACGAGAACTAGTCCAGTAAAGACTTGCTTCATTATCTTCCATTCCGTATGAGCTCAGATACACTCTTAACGGCGTTTTACCGAGATAATTGAAGCATTCTTAAAATAAGGTGAATTAGTCGAGATGCGCGTAAACGCACAACATACCATAAGTTTTTTGCGATGAACGTTGGAACGCGCAATAACAGATGGTTGCGCGTGATGTTTAAACAGGGTCATGGCAGTTACCACGACCCACTGAATCGAGCGTATTTAGCTAGTGCCCATCCATAAACCAATAAATGACTGATAGATAAAGAAAAATATTGAAGTTTAAATAAAAAATCCTCTTGATTTTGTTATCTTTGAAGTGCGAGCAACAAAAATACAAAACAAGAGGATCCAGCATGCGACAGAACCGCAATGCTCAGATGAGTATATTCGATTTTTACGCAAAACACGAACACGGCAAACAACTCAAAGATCTGTCGGATTTACTCGATGCGCACG
>JAVCKV010013379.1:0-26035 GCA_032274145.1 Herpochondria borealis | reverse complement strand
ATACAGCGTTGTCGCGCCTTGTCAACATCTAAAATGAAGACACCTTCAACACCTCAATCTCAAACGCTTTGGGTATATATCAACATTTCCACCAATTAGAATGATTCCTATTTTTTTACCTTTGACGCTTTCTAGGTTATATTCTAAAAGCATGGCAAGAGGAACTGCACACGAAGGTTCGACAATTACTTTCATGTAATGCCAAATGATACGCATGGCATTAATGATGGACTCTTCTGTTGTTGTTAATACTTCGTCGACAGTAGCTTACACTGGGGTGACGATAGCCTTAGCAATTAAGGTTTGATTCCCCTGACTTAGTTCCACACAAATATGTAATATCTGGGAGACATTGGTAAGGTGGATGCCACCACAGCTTTTTGTGCAGCTTTTTTGTGCGAATGGGTGGTTCACCTTCGTGCGAATATGCAAGGTCAATGGCAGACTTGTGATTCATATGAAATAGCTTTAATAAGAAGCCAGCGAACACCGACAGGAGTTTTCACTTCAACCTCGTCACCAATTTTCTTTTTTAACAAAGATTTTGCAACCGGTGAATTAATGCTAATAAGCTGACTACCAGCTTCAATTTCATCGCTGCCTACGATGATGTATTGCAGCTCTTGGCCTTCTTCGTCTTCCACAATAACTTGGGCGCCAAAATACACTGAATTGAGGTCTGTAGGAGGTGTGTCCACAATAATAAGAAATGGGAATCTTTTTTGCAGGTAACGAATACGGCGGTCAATACCTCTCAACTCTTTTTTTCGGTAGATATATTCAGCATTCTCTGAACGATCACCCTCAGCTGCAGCAGCGCTCAGTGCCTTTGTAACTTCAGGACGACGCTTATATCTTAGCTGGTAGTGTTCATTTTGCAGCCGCTGAAAACCTGCAGCTGTTATATGATTAGACATATATTTTCACAATTCTCTAGCGGCTTATTCAAAAAGGTAAGCACCACTTGGTGCAAAATAGTATTGTAACGCAAAATAATGGGTTAATATGACGTTTAACGAATTTGTTGATCAATCATCTGCTGGCGCTGCTGCATTTTTGCATCAAGCCCCTGTGCCTGCTTAATCATTTCAGGAATTTTTGTCACTGGAACTGTTGTCAAGGAAAAACTTGAATCATCATCGTCCTTACTCAGCAAATCCTTCGGTGCATCAGGATTATATGCAAATTTTGATTTATTTTTAGCTTGAGCTGGTTTTTGAGCTAAAATAGAGGAAATCTCAGCATCGTCTAAACTTTTGATAATATTTGCATTCGCGTAAATAGTACGCTCTTCAATGGCTTCTGGTGCTAAATGGCTAGGCCGATACTGTGTCATCTGCCAGACACCATTTGCATCTTTCCACTTATAGAAAAGTTGCTTACCGTTTTTATTACCGCCATCGCCTGCAACAGTCGAAGCGCTCTCTTTAAGATTTGAAGCCTTATCAAATAGCGCGAACAGATCCTTAGGAATCCAATCATCCATTGTCATCAAAGGCTTGCCATTTGAGTCTTTAATGAACAGAGGAGCTGCTAGTGCTCCACTCAGTGCTAATAATACCAATTTATGGGTAAATTTCACAATCAATCCTCGTTTAATAGATGAACCTTTCCCTTTAATGCTAACAATGACTGAGTATTTCTGCGCAAAGATCGTTTTTTTTGTTACATTGTAATATGCCCAACGATGTAATATAACCAACAATCAATTAATGTAAACAAAACATTCATAAGGAGCATTTATGCCTTCATTCGACATCGTATCTGAGATTGAACAACAAGAACTTAGCAATGCTGTAGATCAAGCCAGCAGAGAGCTGAAGAACCGCTTTGATTTTAAAGGCATCAAAGCGCAATTTTCTCTTGATAAAAATGTAATTACGCTCTCTGCACCAAGTGATTTCCAAGTGCAGCAACTTGTCGAAATTCTTAAGGCAAAGCTCATCAAGCGAGGTATTGACATACAATGTCTAGAGGAAAAACCTATAAGCACTAATTTAGCGGAGGCTAAGCAAGAGGTCATCGTTAAAGAAGGACTTGATAAAGATATTGCAAAGAAAATTGTAAAGTTTATTAAAGATGGGAAAATGAAAGTCCAACCATCAATTCAAGGAGAATCTATTCGTGTGACCGGCAAAAAGCGTGATGATCTGCAAGAAGCAATCGCAGCGTTAAAAGCAAAAGAGTTTGATATGCCGCTTCAGTTTAATAATTTTCGAGATTAATCTGTTGCTGAGGATACGCCTATTCTATACCCAACACACTTAATATTCAGGCGTGCTGGGTTTATCAAGCATTGTAGGCAAAGTACTCTCGTCTTTCTCATGCGGGCGTAAACGAAATAACGGAAATCGACATGTAAATCGGCTCCCTCGCCCAAGCTCACTATCAATAATCATACGGCCATCATGCCTCAGCATAATATGCTTTACAATCGCCAACCCCAGTCCTGTTCCACCAGTTGAGGAAGATCTACCTGAGTCAACCCTATAAAACCGCTCTGACAACCTCGACAAATGCTCTGGTGCGATGCCTTCGCCTCGATCTTTTACTTGTAAATTCATAGTGGATCCATTTCTAGAGAGCCGCCAGTAAACACTAATCAAGCTATCTGCAGGGGTATACTTTACTGCATTAACCAATAAATTCGTCAAAGCACTGCGAATCTCTGTAGGCGACCCAACTAAATCGGTATCGACAGCTTCAACTTCAATCTCTCGATTATGCACTTGCAACACGTCATCTCGAACAGCCTCAATGAGCTCTTGCATATTAATTAAGGCTTGGTCTTTTGGTGTCTGTTTGGACTCTAGCCGAGATAAAGTTAATAAATCGGTAATCAATGCATTCATTCTTAATGCTTGGCTATTCATTTGAGAAATAGCCCCGTGCCAAACGGGTGGTAAGTTTTCAACATTATCGACCATCTGCTCTAGATAACCCCGAAGCACGGTAATTGGTGTTTTTAGTTCGTGAGACGCATTTGCCACAAAATCTGATCGCATTCGCTCTAATTTCGAAATACGAGTCACATCTCTTACAATAATCATCCGATCATTTCGACCAAATTCAGTAAAATGCAGCTGTAATAACTGATCTGAACGATTCGGCATCGATAGAGAAAGCGCTTCATCATAGTCTTTTTCGTTAAAATAGGTTTTAAATCGAGGATCACGCACAAGATTAAAGATAGGCTGCCCTAAGTCTCGGCCAAGTTGAATACCAAGCATTCGCCTTGCTGCACGATTGCACCACTCTAAATTTGAATGTTTATTAACAAGGAGGACGCCATCAGCCAACGCATCTACAGACTCTTGAACTCTTTGGATCGTGGCTCGTAAATCATTTTGGGCAGCACGTTCACGCTTTTGTAATCGATAAATTTTATCAAGTAAATCACCCCACACACCCACTGCTTCAGGAATTTCATCGCTCGCTCCATTGAACCAATGATCCACTCGTCGAACCTGAAAAACAACCCAAAAAGAATAGCTCGCCAAGCCAATTGATAAACCCCAAGCAGATTGCCCAAACACAAAACCAATGAAAAGACCTATTAAAGATACAATGACTAAACGCCTAAGCTCCTGCCGCCAAGCCTGTCCTCTCATTTGCTGTCTCCATTTTGGCTGCTCATTTTCAGCTTAACCAGCAGTTATTTGCTGCGAAAAACGATAGCCCGTTCCACGCACTGTCTGAACAAAGTGCTCAAAATTAAACGGCTCTAACGCTTTTCGAAGACGCCTCACATGAACGTCCACAGTACGGTCTTCAATATAGACATTTCCACCCCACACACGATCAAGTACATGGCTGCGCGTAAAAGCTCTGTCTGGATTGGTCATTAAAAATTCAAGCAATCGATACTCTGTAGGCCCCAAGGCAACTTCTTGGCCATCGGCTGTTACTCGCTTTGAAACAGGATTAAGCACAAGCCCGCTGGCTTGAATATTTTTTTCCGCGAGCTGTGGATGAGTTCGCCGAAGTACTGCTTTAATTCTGGCGCTTAACTCACGTACAGAAAATGGCTTTGGTAAATAATCATCTACACCTGCATCAAGCCCCTGCACACGATACTCTTCTTCGCTTTTAGCCGTTAGCATAATGATTGGGATATCAGCGGTTAAGTCATCTCGACGTAGCTTACGAGCAAATTCAATGCCTGAGATACCAGGCATCATCCAATCTAAAAGAATAAGATCTGGCCGATCATCTACTACAACTACTTGCGCTTCTTGAGCATCAGCAGCTTCTAGCACTTTATAACCACCAACCTCCAAAGACATAGAAATCATCTGTCGGATAGAAAACTCGTCATCAACAATCAAAATTTTTCTTTGTGCCATTCAAATATCACCTCTTCCTAAACTACTACACTGAGTGTCATTCAAGTTATCTAGTCGCTGGCGCGAAATGGCTGCGCTCGATCAATCTTTGTCAAAAAAGTGCTCAAAATACTCATTTACTCATGTAAACTGCGCTTTTCCGAACATTTTTTCCTCGATATCTCATCGCTCGCCTATTTAGCGCCAGCGACTCTCTATTAACAGCACTATGACAAAATTCCATTAGAAAAACAAAAGTGGATTACATCTTCGTTGCCAAAAGGCTAAGCGTTATTGCTAGCCCACTTATATTATTGAGCTTGAATGCCTTTATACATTGACTTACGTCCTGAGAGCATGCAAGCTGATACTGATACAAAGCGCAGCAAAGAGCGAGCCCCACACCCAAGGACATAACAAGCAAATCTACCACCTGATCACTCACAAAAGACCAGTACAACAACAAAAATAACCCTAAAAAACAAACACTAAGTGCCAAACTGACAATTTCAGCATAGCCTTTCAATAATAATGCCATAGAACCAATATTTAGATTTTGATCATCTTCTCGATCTGCAAGCGCATAATATATATCATATGACACTACCCAAAAGATACATATTGCAAAAAATAACCACGCAAATAATGGAACTTCTTGTAGCTCTGCAGCAAAACCCATAGGAATTGCCCAAGCAAATGCAACCCCTAAAACTACTTGTGGGCTCTTAATCCAACGCTTTGTAAAAGGATAAAGCCCAGCAGATATGGCTGCACAAAAAGAGAGGATAATTGTCAAAGTATTTGTCATTAAGACCAAACCAAAAGAAAGTAATACACAAATAACGGCAACCATAAGCGCCTCCCAAGGCTGAATAAGCCCCTGAGCTAATGGTCGTTGAGAAGTCCTTTGCACAAATCCATCAATATGGCGATCTGCAAAGTCATTGATAGCACAGCCTGCAGAACGCATAAAAAACGTGCCTAGAGCAAAAATAACTCCATTTTGAAGCTGTGGCAACCCTGCTTTTGCTAAGAGCAAACCCCACATAGCTGGCCATAAAAGTAAAAGCGTTCCAACAGGTTTTTCAAACCTTATAAGAGCAAAGTACGCTTGCAATTTTTTCTTCAAACGAGTCAAACTTACACCCCTTCATCGCTTTAAAAACACTTATACCTTGTCAGACATGTAGTGTGCATCATATATTGGATATACAACATTACAAAAAATATTCCGTAATAAAACAACGCAATACCCGATTACCAGAAACAGACAGCACAGAACTTCTGCCCCAATACATTTGACGATATTTAAAACCTGATATCAACGCTAGCTGCCTCGCCCGTAATGAAAATTGCCGCCCAGCTACATTAAACTGAATCTCTTCACGGAAAACTCTTTCTCGTTGTGGAGAATATTCAGCAAATAATACCTCACCGAAAGGTTGCTCACCCATGTGAAACACCCAAGGAATGAGATTCACTTGATTTGCCGGCACTATAATACGAGCAAGTGCTCGGCAAGTATCGCCGGTATAGAGTAAAACTTCTCGCATCCAGACGAGCGAACTACCAGAATAATGATATGCTGCTAAAGCAACCTTCTCAGCATGGTGAGGCCGTCTCCACCCTTGCTGTATGACCTGAGCATAGACAGCACGAGATGCATCTTGTTTAAGCTGCGCAGTAATACTCGAATCAGAATGGACGAGTGCGCGAGCAAAGGTATGACCAGTGAGGCATATTGGCATGAAAGTGAACACCTTAGTGTATTTTTGCATTGAGCGTCATCGCTCGTCACATAACAGACACCTAAAACAGGCTAGACTATGCAAGACAACACTTTATGATCTCGCCTACGACCGGAAGGCTCATTTTATATGCCCTCCCCTGTACTGTGACATTTTTTAACCTTAAGGGGAAATGACACCCATGACAATATCACACAATCAGCCCACACCAAGCACAGGCAAAAAATTTATTGCTTCAATTGCCATTATCATCATAGTGGCTGTAATTTTGATTATTTTAAAAACAGCAAAACCCGAACCACCAGTGCCTACATTGCAAGAAAATTTAACACTCGTCAACACAGGTGCTCTTACTTTAAATAAAACTCAACCTAGTTTTACCACGATTGGCCAAATCAAAGCCACAGCATTCACTGAACTTAAAAGTGTAGTGACTGGACAAGTTGCAGCCACCCATGTTCAGAACGGTGAAAAAATCACACAAAATCAACTCCTAATTTCAATAGACCCTCTTGAACAGCAACGACTATTGTATCAAGCCCAAGCACAATTGACGCAAGCAACATCAGCACTACAACAAGCTGAAACACAACATGCAGCAAATATTAAGCTCCTTCAGAAAGATAAGCAGCTATCACAGCTCGCAGATCGAAGCCTGAATAGATATAAAGATTTACTCAATCGAAAACTTGCGAACCAAGCACAAGTAGACCAAGCAACAGAAGTGGCGCAACGACAATCTCAAAGCACTCTTGGGCGGCAAATTGCTGTTGATAATTGGCCAGCTCTCTTTGCTCAACTTAAGAGTCAACTTCAGTTAGCACAAGCTCAATTTGAGCAAGCAGAAGATGATTTAGCACTTACACAATTAACAGCACCCTTTGATGGCAGAGTTCACACAATTGCAGTTGCAGAGAATGGCCGCGTGTCAAAAGGCATGCTTTTGATTACTCTTGTGAGTGATAATAATCTGTTGCTTGAAGCAAGTATTCCAGAAAAAATCATTACATATCTTCATCAGAAAAATTCAGAGCTTGCACTCAGCCAGCCATCACACAATGATCTATCCGCATCGGCAAAGTTATGGGGCAAAACCATTGACTTTGAATTTAAAACCCTCTCTCAACAAACTATAGCGACTGGCGGCACAATGGGTCTCTTTAAACTCAGCAAACCCAATACACATTTGCCGATGAATCGTGCAATGGAAACTCAAATTCACATACCTCTCTTAGAAGATGCTTATGCTATCCCTGTTGTTGCTTTACATAATTATGAATATATATATTTGTTAGACGACACAAATATATTGACGAGAAAAGACGTTCTTGTTCTTGGCGAGACACACCTAGATTCAGAACGACACTACTTAATTGCAGCACATGATATTCCTGTCAACTCTACATTTGTAACATCACAAATGGTACGAGATGTGAATGGCATGAAAGTGCAGCCAACACAATAAGCAAGCATAATATGTAGTCGCTGACGCGAAATGGCTGCGCTCGATCTCTCATCGTTCGCCTATATGGCGCCAGCGACTACATACCATAAATAATTGTAAACCTGAATACAATCAATTTACGAGGCAATAAAACCATGTCTGAAGTCTCCACTACAAAAGACCCAAATACTTTAGTATCTGCTTTTATAAAGCATCCAGTTGCTGCAAACTTATTGATGATACTTTTTGTGCTGTTAGGTATGCTTGGGTTACAAAAGCTCAATAAGCAAATTTTTCCAAGCTTTGAACTCGATTATATTAATGTCAGCATCGTATGGAGAGGTGCCACAGCAGAAGATGTTCAGACCTCTATTATAAAGCCTCTTGAACAAAGTTTGCGTACTTTAAGTGGTGTTCGCAATATAAGCTCTCAAGCATCAACGAGTAGAGCCTCTGTAACATTAGAAATGGAACCAAACGCCGACATTAATAGCAAGCTCAACGATATTCGACAACGCATTGATGGTATAAGAAATATTCCATCTGCTGCTGAGAAACCAATCGTGAATCGAGTAGAAATGTATAAACAAATATCTCAGCTTCTCATCTATGGCGATCTTACCTTAGATGAACTAAGACGACTTGCTTATGAATTTGAAGATGAACTTCTTAAATCAGGCATATCAAAAGTAGATTTTAATGGCTTACCAAAAGAGGAAATCATTATTGAAATCACCCCAGATATACTTGTTAATCTTGGACTAAAATTCAATGATATTGCCCTTCAAATCCGAAATCAAAGCCAAAATTTACCAGCAGGCTCAATTGGGCGACAAGAGATGACATTCCAAATTAGGTCTATCTCTCAACGGAAAAAAATTGAAGACTTTGAAATATTAGTCATTACAGATGCATATGGCGCTCAGCATCGTCTTGGTGATATTGCTCAGCTTGAGAAAAGAATCCAAGAAGATCAACCCTTAATTTATGTCAATCGACAACCTGCTGCAGAACTCATATTACAAAGAACAGAAGATGACGATGCTTTACAAGCAGCTGAAATACTCATGGATTTTTACAATGACAATAAAGCTCGGCTCCCAGAATCAGTCCAAATTAAACTGTACAATGAACGCTGGCGCTATTTAAAAGATCGAATCCAGTTACTTCTTAAAAATGGCATTGGAGGCTTAGTGCTTGTTATCGCCACTCTTTTTCTCTTTCTCAACTTTAGAATTGCATGGTGGGTGGCTATTGGTATTCCTGTTTCCATTATGGCAACTCTTTTTGCTATTCATGTTTTTGGTGGCAGTATTAATATGATTAGCCTATTTGCACTCATTATGTCTTTAGGCATTATTGTTGATGACGCTATTGTTGTTGGTGAAGATACTCTTTCCCAATGGGAACAAGGTGCAGATGCATTTCAAGCTGCAAACCGGGCTGCTCATCGAATGATGGCTCCAGTCTTTGCATCTTCAATGACAACCATTGCTGCCTTTACCCCCCTGGCTCTTGTTGGTGGTATTATGGGTAAATTCATGATTGAAATTCCAATCACAGTAATCTGTGTGATCATTGCCTCTCTTATCGAAAGCTTTCTTATTTTACCAGGACATATCTATCACAGCTTTAAAAAACTAGAAAAAAAAGCACAGCGAGAAAAGGAGGTAATGCAAACCAATAGAACTGACACAGTTGTAACTCACATTCAAAAACCAAACTTTGCAGAAAAATTTGCCATTCAATTTGATCATTTTCGTGATAATCGCTTTAAAACGTTAGTTGAAGCTGCAATTCATTACCGTTGGGCTGTCATTATCGGCGGCTTAGGTATGATCATTCTCGCTGGCAATATTATAAGCCAAGGCTATGTACGCCAAACTTTTTTTCCAGAAATTGATGGCGCACAACTCTTTGCAAACGTAGAGTTTTCTGCGGGTACTTCTGCTGAGGAAGTACGAGAGTTCTTAAATCACTTGGAAGATGCGCTCTATGAAACTGAAGAACACTTCGGTGGCGACCTTATCTATCTTGCAGTACAACAACAAGGCTCTAATCTCGGCGAAGACGGTGGCCGTAGTCGTGTGAGCACTGAAATTGGTGGCCTAGGTTTGGAAATACCGGTTGATGGCCGGTCTGTCACCAACAGAGACTTTATCAATGAATGGAAATCTCGAATTAATAGACCTGCAAGCCTAGAAAAATTACTGATTGCCCAGCCGTCTGCAGGCCCTCCAGGACGTGGTTTAGAAATTTTACTCAAAAGCAAAGATCTAGAACGACTCAAAGCTGCCTCTGAACAACTTCAAGATCACCTAAGAGGTTTCGACGGGCTAAGCAACGTAGACGATAACCTTCCATATGGTCGGCCACAAATGATACTAAGCCTCACCCCGCAAGCAAAACAAACAGGCATTACCGAAAGCCAAATATTACAGCAAGTTCGTGCTGCCTATGCTGGTGTACTCGTCGACATATTTACAGAACAAAATGCTGAAATAGAAATTCGAGTCCAACTCGCCAAAAAACACAGAGATACTCTCTCATCAATATGGCACTTACCCATTCGATTAGCCTCTGGTGAAACTATAGCACTCCACGAGCTTGCAAATATCCAAGAGCGTCGAGGAATCGACATCATTCGCCAAAAAGATGGTTTACTTAGCGCAGTGGTTGCAGCAGATGTAGATGACTCTACAGCCAATGCAAATGAAATTTTAGCAGAACTTCGCCGCAACTTTTTTGAGCCCTTACAACAAGAATTTGATGTAGACGTTGGCCTTGAAGGACGCACAGCAGATCAAGCAGAGACAATGCAAGATTTAATGACTGGCGTGCTGTTAGGGTTGACACTTATTTACATTATTTTAACGTGGGTTTTTGGAAGTTATTCTTGGCCTATATCAGTCATGCTTGCAATTCCCCTTGGATTAACAGGAGCAGTCTTTGGCCACTGGCTCCTTGACCTAGACTTATCACTTTTTTCACTCATGGGGCTCTTCGGATTATCTGGTATTGTTATCAATGATTCAATTGTGTTAATTGTCTTTTTTAGGGAACAGCTTGAGAAGGGACTTGATCATCATACTGCAATTGTCAATGCGATTTGTTTAAGATTAAGAGCAGTACTTTTAACATCTCTCACGACGATTGCGGGCTTAACTCCTATTCTTTTTGAAACAAGCCTACAAGCACAGTATTTAATCCCAATGGCTGTGACTCTTGTTTTTGGATTAGCTTATGGGACATTTTTAATTCTCTTTTTTATCCCTGCTATATTAACAGTAATCGAAAATACAAAACGTATTATGAGCCCAACTCGACTACGGCAGATACTTGCCGAAAGACATACTCGCCAGTTGAACTAAAACTTGAGGTTGAGGCTTGGGACTGTACATCATAAATAGTCACATCATCCAAGCCTTCAGTGTATGGCCTAGACACACAAGTAACAACGACTGAAAAACCAGATAAATCTGTTTCACTATGCATGGTCAGTGTTGTCGGGCTTGTGGGACAACCTGGGTTCGCAAAAATTTGATACATAGCCCACTCAAGACCTGCCTGAGCAGAAAACTGCGCTCGAGCACCCAGAAGATCCATCGTTCGTTCAGCAGACTGCATATCTGCTAAACGACTCATCATTAAAACCGCTCCAGACATAATAACCATTATAAAAAGTACAGCTATTAATGCCATACCACGAAGAGGATGAGCCCTTACATACCAATATTTTTTTTGACTAGGGCGCATTAAATACCCTTACTTGTTTGACGATACTCACATTTTCATCATTTCGTGTCACTTGAAGATTTAATGTCATGATGCCAAGTCGTTGCGAGATACCTGAGGTATAAATAAATTCACAGTTCGAAAGAGTGTTCAACACTAAACCAGATTCAAGCCCTGTGCCTGTTGGAATTGCAGTGTTTATACTTGATTGTACATTATAGCCAGTGTATCGAATTAACTCTCCATTTGATTCTGTACAACGATACGTCACTGGTGTATTTGTAATATAAAATCGTTTACGAGGAGAGCCATTACCAAGAATATCAAATCGAAAATCACCACTAAATGCAATTTTATCCTCATTTGAAACACCTGCAATAATATTTTGAGTGAGTGTAAACGTAAAACCAGAAGGAGGCGTTATAACTCCAAGAGGAGAAACACCAATATTGGCGGCAGCAGAATAAAGCACGCTCGTATTAAAAGGATTAACGACCATACGATAACCAACAGGAATACTTGTTAAATGACTTAAACCACCTAGTATATGAAATTGATCGTCAACATAGCCTGGGGCTAAAGCATTTGTCTCAGATTTATCAGCATCATCAGCATATCGGTATCGGCCACCATCTACTGCCAAAAGTAGCTCTAAAACTGCAATATCATCACCTGATTCATCCAGCGTTACTCGAACAGAATTTGGCACAGCACTTTGTAAATCTATTTGCATTCTATTGATAGCTGCATTTGCCAAAGAAGAGAGCTCAGCTCGTCGCGAGGCATCTTCATATTGTACAAATGGTTGAGAAAAAAGCCGAGCAACCAAGATCCCCACTGCACTCATTAATGTTATAACAATAACAAGCTCAATTAATGTAAAGCCTTTTTTTTTTCGAGACATATACACATTATGAGCCATTCACAAAATACCCACTTAAAACGCTACTGGCGCCATCAACTGATACCACGGTGACTGTGACCACAGCAGTTTCAGATGCCGGCACGTAAGCACCACCTACTCCTAATCGACTATTACCAGTTACGTCAGTTGAAACATCTACAGAAACTGTATAACTTGATAATCCAGGAGGCGCATTGCCAAACTGATCTGTTACAGCAACATTAGAAAGTGTGCGATATTGACACATATGAGTAAAATCAGACCTACCACCAGCAGGCGCTGTACAGTTAGATCCTATTAATGCAAATTCTTGAGCGCTTATTTCATCTAAATACGCTTTTGCAATATGTAAACGCTGCACACTCATCATTGGATCAGCAGTTTGTTCAGCAAGCTGAGCACTTGTCACAACTACACCAGAAATAACGATACCTGCAACGGCAATCGCGATAACAAGTTCAACTAATGTAAAGCCTCTGATCATAACTCATGACTTCCAATATTTGTCTTCATATTTGCATATATCCATCACACTTTAGATTTAGATATGTTGAGAATAGGATCACACATTTTTTTACGTTTGATACACAAATCCAGTACTACACACCAAATTAATGACACGAGAGGCACTGCTGCCAACCAAATTAATTTGAGATATTGTTGTGGAATCCCCAGTTGAATTGCACGCCCAGCCTTGTGGGTAGAATACAAAAGATGCCGCGGTGAGAATGATAGTCTCTGGTACACTTGCTTGATTCACATAAGGTGTACCCTGCCAAGGCTTATTAATTATTTGAGAAAAAGTATCAACAGTTGCATCAGAACACTCTGTACTCGTTTCGCCTTTTAAATTAAACCCAGTTGTTGTTACATTAAATTGTACCGCACACCCTGTGGCTAATGCATATTTTTGCGCAAAGCGCATCGACGATACAACATCATCAGAAAAAAAACGCTCATCAAATGTTGTCGTCTCAAATTTGGACTGGGCATAAACGCCCAGTATACCAATGAGTGTGATCACGATAATCAACTCAAGCATTGTAAAACCATAAGTTATGTTCATATTAAAATTATATTGATTCACTAGCAACCATCAACTTCAGTAACAACTGATGGTGGTGCAGTCGCTATGCTATACACAATGCCACAGGTCAGGCCTGTGCCTGCTGCATCAGTGGCAACTGTGCCAGCAGTCTTGTGGAAAATAGAAATAATATTTGCAGCAACATAAGAATAAGTATAATCACCACTTTCATCATCATATGATGCTATATCTGTCCCCCCATTCACATCCAAGCCTGCCGCTAACACAATGCCAGACACATCAACAAGAGCAGCCGTTGAAGCTGCTGGATAGCCATTGACTAAAGCGACAGTCGTCGCACTATCTAAAGCTACACTGCTTGCAGCTCCTGCACCTTTTGCTAATGCTGCTGCTCGGGTAATGCCTATTGCTGAGCGTATCGCTCCAGAAAATCCTTGAATAGCAGCCCCTCTTGCGCTGCCACCTAAATCTGCAAACTTAGGTAAAGCAAAGGCAGAAAGAACACCCAGTATTACGATAACCATAATAAGTTCTATCATCGTGAAACCTTGTGCATATTTCAATTGTTGTCTCATAGTGTGCCTCCACAGCATTAATAAATTATAAATATTTTATACACTTTAATACTTCTATCCAGCCATCAATATTACTCTGCCCCGCCTTACATCATATTCCACATATCCGTCAGATTCTGTCGGATAGTATCGACATAAACCTAGACTACCCGACTCAGCATTCGTTTTGAATTTATCCTGCAAACGATCTTCCACTAAGCTTCTCCATACTTCTGTACAACTCTGTACAGTCATGTGAGTATGATTGTCTGAACTTGTTGTACTTCGTGGCCAACCTTTAAAGGTCATATTCATATTTTTAGCTCGAAAACCTGACAAATCATCAATATTATCTCCAAATTGATGCCCATTACTATTCCATTGTTGGTGGGCAAACATAACGCCACTGGCAAGAGATGATGCCGCCATAAATAAAATATCATCTGATTTTGTTTGCTCAATTAACTTCGTTTTTGAAACAAGCAAAAACATTGCAATAGCCACTAAACTTAAAAGAATAACACCCTCTACACTTGAAAAACCAATCATATTTTTATAATCTATTTTCACACGACTACCTACAATGCGTACTACTTACAATGCGTACTCTTTGCAATGAATGCACATTAAAAAATATAATAGCTACCTTAAAGCACATACTCTACAAAATGGTTTTATTAAGGTATCTTGAAAACCAAGTCCATTGTTGTACAGGAATACTCATTTCAATATAGCTAATGTTACTTCTTTTAAAATTTTCATTGTCAATAACTTCTATACCCAGCGTATTTACTACGTCAGACAGCGTTAATTTTTTACCTTCTACTAAAATTATAGCAACTAGGAACCTTTTCGCCATAAATGGAGCTATTCTTCCTAAGAAATTTGTTGGATTCATGTAAATAACGCCTGAACCATGTGGTAAATTAAAGCTATTTCCGCTAAAAAAACCTACTTCTTTTTGAAGTACCTCCAAATTATCATTACTTACTACTTGAGTTTTGAGAGCACGACTCATCTCTCTCAAAGCTTCAGATGAATCCTGGTAGGCTTTTGTAAAAACAGGCCATTCTTGTTGCGCTAAAAACCTTTTAACAGAATATAATGCTGCCTGACGTTTTGTTTGAAGAAAACTATCTGCAACTAACATGATGATAAAACTGCCAATTATCAATAGAATGAAGCGGCTATAGCGACTTAGATTTGTAGTATTGTATTGAATTACTGTTTGAGCAAGAATAACGTCTTGATCAACAACTTGCTCATGGCCATATCGTCGGCCTGTCCATTTTTTCTTTTGCACCACTTTAATCCTTACTCATACCGCTGAACTCAAGTTCCACATAGGTAAAAAAACGCCAAGAGCAAGCACTAAAACAAGACCACCCATAAAAACAAGAAGTATAGGCTCTATTGCATCACCAAGCTTCTTTAAATCATAATCCACTTCTTGCTCGTAAAAATCTGCGACCTCTTCTAACATTTCATCTATTTGACCTGTTTCTTCACCAACTGCGATCATTTGCAAAACAAGAGGTGTAAATAATTTAGAGGCCGAGGCTGTTCGATAAAAAGAATCTCCACGCTCAATGCCATTATGCATAGTCATTATCTTTTCTTTAACATAAGCATTTCCAACAGAATTGGAAACATTGACTATAGAAGCAAGAATTGGAATGCCAGCACTTGAAAGCATTGAAAATACACGAGCAAATCTTGAAAGGACTATACGCTCAAATATAGTGCCAAGAAGTGGTAGCCTAAGCTTCATATAATCCCATCGAATACGGCCATGTGCAGTTGCAATATATTTTTTATTCGCAAAATAACCACCAATGCCACCACCTAGCATAAGCCACCAATAATTCACCATAAAATTCGAGCTGGCAATAAGTATTTTAGTCATTAAAGGCAGATCTGTGCCAAATTTTGCAAACACTCCTGCAAACGCTGGAATCACAAAAATATTAATCACAGCCACAGCAACAGCAACACATGTCACAACTATGGTGGGATATCGAGTCGCTTGCTTAATTCTTTTTTTAGTATCTTGCTCTAGCGTTAAATAAAAGGCGACTTGTGTAAAGGCTGCATCTAACTTACCTGTATTTTCCCCGACACTAATCATTGAAATCACGATCGACCCAAAAATTCGAGGGTATGCACTCATTGAAGTTGCAAGTGCTACCCCTTGATCAACTTGATGCCTCACACCAACCAGTGCCTCCTGCAAGCCTCTACTTGTTACGGAATCACTTAACCCTTTAAGCGCTCGCATAATTGGTACACCAGCACGGGTTAATGCATTCATTTGCCGACAAAACATAATGAGATCTTCAGACTTTACAGTAAGGGGAAAAATTTTATCTAGCACATCTTGAAATTCTAAATTGACATCAGTAGACTCATTAATTTCAGCAATAATGATATTTTTTCGTTCAAGTTCAACGATCGCTGCCTCTTCAGAGTCTGCAATAAGTTTTCCAGCAACTTTGACGCCAGTTTCTTTGAAGCCTGTATACTTAAATGTAGCGACCATAATAACTTCGACCTTTACATATAATGCCCATCGAGTTTAGAGTTAAAGACTGTGTTTATGCTTCACCAGCATCAGATTCGTCAATTAAATGATGATCTTCAAGGGATGTTGCCAAGGAGAATGCTTCTTGTAGCCCAACAATACCTTTCACTGCATACTTTAGAGCGCACATAGCCAAAGTCTCATAATCTGGATTTCGATAAGCTTCTCGTGCAAAACCAGCCATATCACCTGATCTCAGCTTATCTTGCAAAGGTTTAGTCAACTCGAGTAGCTCATAAGCACCAATTCGTCCGTAATAACCGGAATTATTACATACACGACAACCAGGAGATTTTTTAAATTGAGCACTATCAACACCAAAATCTCGGCCATCAGCAATTGCTAAAGCCCAGGCTGTTTCTTCTTCAGTGGGGGTATAATCAGCAACACATTTCACACAATTTTTTCTAATTAATCTTTGCGCCAGTACCGCATTCACTGATGCAGACACAAGATAAGCTGGTGCTCCCATATCAATTAATCGAACGGCAGAGCTAATTGCATCGTTAGTATGCAACGTTGAAAGCACTAAATGGCCTGTCATTGCTGCCTTCAGTGCAATCTCAGATGTTGCCTGATCTCTAATTTCACCGACTAAAACAATATCTGGATCTTGACGTAACGCTGAACGTAATACACTTGTAAACGTTAATTCAATTTTTTCATTGACCTGTACTTGCTGCACCCGAGGTAATCGGTACTCAACAGGATCCTCAGCAGTAATAATTTTGACTCCTGGGGCATTCAATTGCGAAAGCGCAGAATATAATGTGGTTGTTTTACCACTCCCTGTAGGGCCTGTGACCAAAATAATGCCATGAGGCCTTTTTATAAGCACTTGAAATCGACGCAATATAGTATCTGGCATTCCAATTTCAGCCAAATCTAGCTTGAGAGCCGACTGATCCAAAATTCTCATGACAACTGATTCACCATGCTGCGTTGGCAAGGTTGAAATACGCACATCTACATTTTTAATTTTAGTAGGCATAGGAAAGCGGCCATCTTGAGGCTTTCTTTTTTCAGAAATATCCAAACTTGACATAATTTTAAGTCGCATGACTAAGGCAGAAGCAACCCGCTTTTCTTTCATTATTTTTTCATGAAGAATACCATCAACACGAAATCGAATCCGCAGCACATGTTCATCTGGCTCAATATGAATATCGGAGGCACGCATTGTCAATGCATCTTCAAATATACTTTGAATAAGACGCACAACCGGTGCATCTTCTGAATTATTATCATCGTCCTCTAAATCACCATCAAGCTCTATTTCTTCTTCAGACTCAAAACCAAGCTCTGATTCAAGCTCACTTGCAATAGAGCTTAATTCACCTTCATTTTTATACAGCCTATCAATTGTTTCTTGAATTTGGCTTTCACGAGCAACTTTTACTTTTACGACTAAACCAAGAGAGGATTGTATCTCATCAAGAGCAAATATATCTGTAGGGTCAGACATTGCAACTATAATCTCAGTGATACTTTTTTCAATTGACACTACATGAAATCGCCGAGCAATACTTTCAGAAATAAGATGTCCTACATCTTCAGTTATTTCAATGTTGGAAAGATCACATACCTCTAAGCCAAGCTGTGATGCTTGAATATTAAGAAGCTGCTCTTCGTCAACGAACCCTAATTCAATTAAGGTTTGGCCAATTTTTTTTCCTGATGATACTTGTTCTTTAAGAGCAAGCTTAAGCTGCTGGTCTGAGATTACTCCAGCTTCTACAAATGCATCGCCAAGTCTTATTTTTTTCTTAGATTTAAACTCCATTTATGAGAGCACCTTCTTTTGATTAAAATTCTCTAAAATAATCAAATACTACAGCTATCTTCTAAATTCATATCGAAGCTGTTCAACCCTAAGCTTACTTAGTTTTCTTTGGCGAGTTGTAATATGATTACTTTGAATCGCTTGACGATAATAATAATAGGCTTGCCGTGCTTCTTTTGTTTTATCTAATAAAACTGCTTGCTGAAATGCCCAATAGCCTGATTCAACAGACTTTAATCGAAGCTGAGAATAAAGATTTAAAATACTTTGAGTTCTATCTACAGTCTTAACAGATTCAAGTAAACGATTCATTTCTAATAATCTGGCTAAATCATCTATTGACCGACCACCATATGAAATTCGCTCTAATGCTTCGTGGACATCAGTTGTAGGCCAGGTATAAATATTTTTTGAAAAAATATCTTCAACAACATCTAATGGAATATTATTCGAAAGATATTGATCAATTAATACATTGGGATTTTGTGAAATTTCACGAGTCATATATTGGCTGGTGGGTGATTGCTGAAGGCTTACTGGAGCTCTCTCTGTAACACCTTCTTGAATTTGACGAGCATCCTGAATGTTGCTCAAAATAATATCAGTCGAGGCATCTACTTGAGTGTCTACCTTCGTACTAAGACGAGAGTCAACTCTAGGCAGCGCCATAAGTGGTTGGTCTAACTGTAGGGCAGACGGTGGAGCGCTTGCTTGAACACTCACTTGAGGCAACACAAATGTCTCACTGTGCATAGGTGTCGATAATAGAGGTAGCTCGAAGGTAGAGAAAAGAACATTATTTGTCGTGTTTTGATTGATCACATAATAAGCTAAAGTTCCCAATGAAAGTAAAACAACAAAAATAATACTCGGACCAATCCAATCTTGCTTAACAGCTTCTGGAGCAACAAGCGCACTTGTTAATATTTGCTGGTCTCTTGCTTCACGACGCCGTTGGTCAATATCACGAAGGACTTCATTCAAAAGGCTCATACTACTTTATCACCTAGATTACTACAATTATTACATGGCTACTTTGATATTAGCTCCAATTACATAACTTCACACATTTTTTTGAGCTTTTTTAATTATTTTTACGACGCCGTGAAACGTCGTGCAACCCAGGACAAAGCTCTTGATTGAGTCGTGTCTGTATCTATAATAGCTTTTAAGGCTATTTTTCTGCTAATCGATCGTACACTTTGACCATAGGCATACATCATTGATTTATGGCATATAATATTAATTAACCGAGGAATGCCGCCAGTATTTTTAAAAATAACTTTACAGGCTTCAGGTGAAAATAGTAAATCACCATTATAGTCAGCTTGACTCAATCTATGATGAATATATTGCTGAGTTTCTTCTAAATTCAATGGTGCAATATGTCCAGAAAATGTAATTCTTTGTTTAAATTGGCGCATATTATATTGATTTAATCGTACATCAAGCTCTGGCTGACCAAATAAAATAATTTGCATTAATTTTGATTCTTCGGTTTCTAAATTCGTTAATAATCTAAGCGCCTCTAATGTTTCAGTGTGCATTGCCTGTGCTTCATCGACAACAAGCACAACACTAAGACCTTGATTTGCTAGTTCATACAAACGTTTATACAAGGTCTCTAACAGTACTTTTTCTGGCTGAGTACGACTCATCTCGAGCCCTAATTCATGGGCTAAAGACAATCTCAACTCACTTGGAGATAAATAAGGATTAGGAATAAAAGCAGTATAAAATCTATCCTGAGAAAGAGATGCCAATAACTGCCGGCACAGTAGGGTTTTGCCTGTCCCTACTTCTCCAGTAATTTTCACTAACCCTTCCCCTAACTCCAATGCTGCTAACGCCATTTGCAAACACTTATGATGACGAGGCAGATTAGCATAAAAATGCGTATTTGGTGTTAAAGAAAACGGGTATGCATTGAGTCCAAAATATTCTTGATACATAAAACCATCCGATGGTGCTTAAAACCAACGATCCTGTTGGTCTCTCGTTATAAGAGTATGGCTCAATCTTGGCTACACTCAATTCTTTACTCAGTATGCTGACTTGTATAACTTCAAACTTTAACTTGTCATACTATATAGTCGCTGGCGCGATATGGCTTCGCTCGATCAGTCGTTGTCAAAAAAGTGCTCAAAATGCTCATTTATTCATGTAAACTGCGCTTTTTCGAACATTTTTTCTTCGATTACTCATCGCTCGCCTATTTGGCGCCAGCGACTATATGCCCAACGCTTCAGATTGAAGTGTTGAGCCATAACCTCAATGAGGAGATTATATGTTCCATATTGTTTTATACGAACCAAAAATTGCACCTAATACAGGTAATGTAATACGACTTGTGGCTAATAATGGGTGTTCTTTGCACTTGATAGAGCCATTGGGGTTTGATTTAGAAGAAAAGAAGCTTCGACGAGCAGGTTTAGATTATCATGACATGGCCAATGTAATCATACATTCAAATTTTGAAGCTTTTCAGCAGCATATGTTAAAGACGTATGGTCAGCAAAGACTATTTGCAGTGACAACTCATGGAAAAAAAGCGTACACAGATGTACGGTTTCAAGGCAATGATATACTGCTCTTTGGTTCTGAGACTGCGGGTCTGCCTGACTTTATTATGACTCAAATACAAGAGAGTCAGCGGATTCGAATCCCGATGATTCCAGGCTCACGAAGCCTGAATCTATCAAATGCAGTTGCCATTGTGAGTTACGAAGCTTGGCGGCAGACTCACTTTAAAGTGAGTTAGAAGACTTATTCTAAGCTAGAATAACTAGTGCGCCTAAGATATCTTGATTAAATAGAGGATAAATTTAAAGATATAAGGGTGCTCTTACAAGATGTCCACTATTCTTACAGAGAGGACTATAAAATGAATCGAAATATTTTTCGGTGAATTTGAGTTATATCACATCGAGTCGTATGGGCAGTATCAAGGAATGGGCAAGGTTAAGCAGTATGCCGAACAAGTTGTATCGAACTTAAAATTATTTAATTTTAAGTCAAAAATTTCTTCTGGGAGAAAAAGCAGTTCATCTACTTGTATGGCTATTGATTTAAGTGATCAAGGCTTTGCTATTGCTGAAGTTATTCAGGCTGGCAGAGAAATTAAAGTACTTCATTGCCAGTTTGTTCATAATACAAATACTAAAATTAGAGCAGAGCTTATTCGAGAGCTTATTGATCGTCGAAAGATTAATTCAACTTATATTATTTGGGTGCTCTCTGGAAGCACTTATAAGTTTTTATTAGCTGAAGCGCCTGCTGTGCCAATTGAAAGCCTTCGTGTTGTTATGCCTACAAAGATAAAAGACTCTCTTCTTCCATGGAAGGTATCTGAAACGACATCAGATGTTATTCCATTGCCTTCAGATGCCTTTCGGGGGCGTAAAAACTCTGTTTATGTTGCCGCAAGCGAAACTAAATTTATTGAATCTCAACTCAAATTATTTCATGAAGTTGGATTAAAGCCAGAAAGTATTACGACGATTGAAGTTGCATTAAAAGGGTATTGGTCATTATTGCGAGTCCCTGTAAAAACATCAGTAGGTATTCTGCGAGTCACTGAAGCAGGTGGTGTTATTGTGATGATCTGTGACGGTTCTATCTATTTAGCCCGTCGAATTATAGTTTCTCTAGCAGATTTAACAGATGAGAATAGCAATCGACAAAATATTTTTGATCAAGTCGTACTTGAAATTCAGCGCTCTCTTGATTTTTATGAAAGTCAGCTTGGTAAAGGGCCTGTTTCAAAAATCGTTATGTTGCCATCTCCGATAGATCTTGGTATAGGCTTTGATTATATAGAGCAAAATATTTCAACTGATATTGTCACTGTCGAACCTTTGAAAGCACTCAATTCAGATATTGAGATGGTCGCGAAGGATCAGGCCTATTGTATTGGTGCATTAGGAGCTGCAATTGAGGGGCTAAAATATGTCTGATCAATGGCTCAATTTGCTGCCTCAACGCTTTAGAAAAGTACACATTCCATTTGATTTTTATAAGATTTTAGGCGTTGTATCAGTGAGTGTATTGGGACTAAGTGCTATTGTTATAGTATTGGTTATTATTAACTATCAGCTTGTTCAGGAGCTTGAAATAGCAGAGAAAAAAAGAGATTCTGCCACACAAGAAATGGAAGACTTTAAAGCTAATAATTCTAAAAAAATATTAGATGAAACAATTACAGTCCGTATAAGCAAATATGAAAAAATGCTCAGGCAAAGGCAAGCATTTTTAAAAAAAATAAATAATGAAAATTTTGGGAATACGAGAGGTTTTTCTGAGTAT
This sequence comes from Herpochondria borealis, assembly GCA_032274145.1. NCBI lineage: Eukaryota > Rhodophyta > Florideophyceae > Ceramiales > Ceramiaceae > Herpochondria > Herpochondria borealis. Next base: position 3,608 of record JAVCKV010013379.1, on the reverse strand, counting down.
TTGCTTGCTCTTTCTAGAAAAAAAGAGCCCAGTATTTGGATACAAGAATTTACAATACAAGATGATGCTAAAGCATTTGGTATTAAAGGTAGAGCAGTGTCGCCTCTTGATATTACAGCATACTTACAAAGGCTTCAAGTAGAGCCTGCTATGAATGGTATTGTCTTTGACGATCTTAATCTGACAAGAGAAAGTCATCCAAAAGGTGATTTTGTTCTATTTTCGTTATCATATGGTACATTTTCTGGTGGTGTTGGCTTTGGTACGAACTCTACTAAAGTGCTCGCTCAGATGAATATACCAATGATTGAGCGTTAATATGCCCAGCATACTTGAGTGCTGATGACTTAAAATAAGTGCGTACAAGAGAGTTAATATCAATCTCAAACGCTTTGGGTATAAGCTTGAAAATAACGTAGATCAAATGCTTGTTGAGGTAATAAATGTCAAAAGTACTTGAAAAATTGACTGAAGTTATTAATAAAATAAACGCAATATCATTGCGTGAGCGTGTAATTGTATGCTCTACAATTATTATTGGAGCCAGTATAGTTATTATTTCATTTATTATTGAGCCTCTTCGAGAAACTCGAAATAAGTATGAAGAACAGCTTGCAAGTGTGCTTCTTGAAATTCAAGAGACAGAAATGTCATTTACAATTTTAGGTGTTGAATATTTTATTGATCCAAATAAAGAGAATAGAGATAGATTGCGTGAGCTGACTCATCAGTTGCGTAGAATTGAAGGTGATATTAAGAATAAGAGTAAGCATTTAGTGCCAACCGAGAAAACCGCAAAAGTATTGCAGAATATGCTTGAAAACCAAGGCAGCTTATACCTAAGTAGTTTAACAAAGCTTAATCCGGTCATAGTATCCATTGTTGATGCAAAAGATCAAACACCTGAGAAAGAGTCGGCTAGTATTGCAAGTGTAGTAGAAAGCAAAGACTTAGAACATATTAAAGCGCTCCTCGCAGCAGTAGAAAATAGCGATCCGTTGTTAAAAAAAATTTCTTCTCAGACAAGTATTTATAAGCATGGCGTGAAAATAGAGATTGAAGGACAATTTTTAGATGTTTTGGAATATTTAATTGCTTTAGAGGAAATGGATTGGAAAGTATATTGGAAGTCTTTTAATTATACTTCTTCTCAATATCCTACTGGAAAAGCGAGTTTTGTGATTGAGACTTTAGGGTTTAATAATGGGTGGATTGGTGTTTAGGGTTTTAAAAAAATATTATGTATTATCGTTATGCATACTCCTAAGTGAAAAAATTCAAGCTGACTTAGGTATTGAAGATCCAACTCGTCCGATCTATGAGCAGCCCGTTCGACTCAATGCACTAGAAACTGATTCAGCTGACCAAGGAGATGATATTGATTCAAGTATTCCTCCTTTAAGCCAGCTTGTTTTTAGTCAAAATCGTCAAATTGCAATATTTGGTGATTTAATGGTGCGTGTTGGAGACGATACTCACTTTGGTAAAATTGTTGCTATTCATCAAGACCGCGTTATTATAGACGTGCAAGGGAAAATAAATGAAATTATTTTTTCAATAGAAAACCCTCTTAAAAAACCATTAAAATAAAACATGTACTATTTTAATGGGCTATAGTTAAATGAGTTATAGTTAAATGAGTTATAGTTAAATGAGTTATAGTTAAATGAGTTATAGTTAAATGAGTTATAGTTAAATATGCTATGGTGCATGATGCACTATAAATGTTGTATAGCTCCATGGGGCAAGAAGGACTGAGGTGTATGAAGTACCTCCATACTATGAAACGGATATCAAGTTGTATTACATTAGGTCTGTTTATTTCAGCTTGTGCAATGCAAACACCATTAGATAGTTCAGCAAAAGATGCTGTACGAGAAAATTTAGAAGCAGCGCTTGAAGATAGTGAAGCAGAGCATGCAGATTTTAAAGCAGATTATCAGCGCCAGCAAGATGCATTGTTGCAGGCTTTAGATGAAGAATCAACAAGCTCACTGGAAATTCGCCTCGCAGGAAATCGAGATCGATTTAATGTTGACGTGATTGATGTTCCAGCCAATCGATTTTTTCAAGGGCTAGTAGCTGATACAAGTGTTAATATTCTTGTTCACCCCCTAGTGGTCGGTAATATTACTCTCTCACTTAAAAATGTTAATCTCACAGAAGTCCTCAGCGCTGTTTCAGATATTTATGATTTTCATATCGAGAAACAATCATTTGGATTTAAAGTATTTCCAGTCACTCTTAGAACAGAAGTGTATAACTTTGATTATCTTAATGTCACTAGAAAAGGAATTTCAACTTTTAGTGTTAATTCTGGGGAAATTTCATCGAATGTGAGTGGCGGTGATAGCTCAACAAAGAGTACTCAAGTTGAAACAGAGTCAGTAACAGATTTTTGGGTTGATATTAAAGATATGCTTGTCTCAATTGTTGGATCGGAAGATGGCCGATCAGTAGTGACTAATCCAATGTCTGGGACGGTGGTAATACATGCAAGCCCAAGCGAACATCGAACAGTGCGAAATTTTATTGACCAAGCAGAAGTTAATTTACGTCGTCAAGTCATTATTGAAGCTAAAATATTAGAAGTTGAACTCAATGAAAGCTTTCAAGCTGGAATTAATTGGTCTGTGCTTTCAAAATTTAAAGTTGAATCTACTGCAGCGACAGGTTTATTTGATGATAATTATTTAAGTAACGCTTCTTTAGTAGGATCAACAGCTGCAAATATGTCTATTAATGCTGGTCAGTTAATTCCTCAAAATTCGATTGACAGTATTTTTACTTCTGCTGTAACCTATGGTGATTTCACGGGACTTATTGAACTTTTAGAAACTCAGGGTGAGGTGCATGTTTTATCAAGCCCGAGAATATCTACTGTGAATAACCAGAAAGCTGTTATAAAAGTTGGAGAAGATGAATTTTTTGTGACAGAGTTTACAAATAATCAAACGACAGCTGGTGATCAAGTTATTTCTAGTCCAGAGGTAACCCTTACCCCCTTTTTCTCTGGAATCGCGCTTGATGTAACCCCTCAAATTGGAAGTGGTGATGAAATTATATTACATATACATCCAAGTGTGACTAAAGTTGATGATCTCAATAAAAAAATAAAGGTAGAAGATAAAGAAATTGACTTGCCACTCGCTTTATCAAGGATACGTGAATCTGATAGCATTGTTAAAGCAAGAAATAATCAAATTATTGTGATCGGTGGTTTATTGCAGACATCCACCTCGGATATTGACCAACATACGCCTTGGTTTTCAAAACTCCCTATTATTAAGGCTCTTTTTTCTCAGAAGCGACAATCTTCAACTAAAAGTGAACTCGTCATATTGTTACGACCTATTATTCCAGAGCAGGCTGGCTGGTCTGGTCAATTACCAACTGGTCAGTCATATTTACCAAACTTAAGAGCGCCTGTAGCACCACCAACTGCAGTCTTTAAATAGTCGCTGGCGACTCAATAGAGGTATGCTGATATTATGTCTCTATTTTTGACAGAAGATATTTTAATGTAAAGTCTATACCCAAAGCGTTTGAGATTGAGGTGTTGAAGGTATCTTCATTTTAGATATTGACAAGGCGCGACAACGCTGTAT